>MDKI01178211.1:0-11772 GCA_005239505.1 Nicotiana paniculata
TCCTAAGGGATAACTATGAAAAAGAAATGATCTCAATCGAATTTTGTGCTACTGACCAACAAACTGTAGATATCTTTACTAAAGAACTAAGTAGGGAGCAATTTGAGAGAAACTGGCTTGAATTAGGGATGATTAAGATCACCTAATTGAAAAAAAAATTGGCTAGAAACACTAACATAGATAATCGACCAGACTAATCATTGCTCAGCATCATGACTTTACTGTCATACTCTCTTTCCATGTATTAATATGATTCCCTGGTTGCTAATGATGTTTCTCTATCTTTGTAAATTGAGGCAAATTAAAGACTTTAACACGATGAACCTGGTTCATCCCTGCTGGTTCACCTGACTGACAAGGTACTTACTCATCTCCATACAATTATTAAATTAATTACAGTCACACATGAGCAGGATTCTATCTATATTTCGTTCATTTCAATTTCTTTATACTTATCCCTAAATGAACCCGTTCCAAGAAGTCCAATCGGTACTCAATTAGCCTAGAGGTAGAGAACTCTTAACTGTCTAATCAATGACACTCCTACATCTATTAGACTCCCACTTGAGTAAATGTTCTGCCCGTTGTATAATTAATAGCCACATCTTATAAAAGGGACACCATTACCTCCCTTCCTAATAACATAATAAGTCGAACCAAGATCATTATTCTTCTAACCAAAACCGATCATCTCTTTACTTCCAAAAATACATAACAATGTCTTCACCACCCCTTGCTTCATCTTCCTACACAAACTCTGATCATGAGGAAGAAAATTCCTGTCCTAATTCTACTTCAGTTTACAGTTCACATTCACCAAACAGATCTTCATCTCCCCAAAACCCTCCAGTTCTTGAACCTACTCCTGAACCCACACCTAACCCTCTAGCCCCCAGGGCACGAAGAGTAAAAGTTTTGGCCAGAAAATCAGTTGCTTCCAGAACTCGTGCAAAATTCTTGGAGGAAATTCTTAAAGCCAGCGAGGTTCATATGTTTGAATCTTCAAGTGAATCCTTCAAATCCGCTAATGAGGATGAAGCACCAGGTTCATCCAGTTTTGAGCAAGGTAATCTTGAAGTTGAATATGAAATTGCTACTACTGAAAACAGGTTTGTGTTGGTTGGGTCAGTTGTTGATATAGAAGTGCCAGATAGGCAAAGAAAACGGGGAAAACATCTTGAGAGAGAGGGAGAAGGAGGTTTTGTAAGGGGATCTGGGGAGGATGGTGTCACGTTGGCTATTTTGTGGCCCCACTCCAATGATAAATGAAAAAATATCACAGATTTAGGGGTAAGTATTTCTGGGGAAGCAGCAGCAGGTTTAGAGAGCCTACAAAAATCAACAGATGAACCTGGTTCATCTGTCGAGGAGACTTTGGCTGAGATGTTGAGGAAGTTGGGGGAGTCCTACAATACTAAGAGGAAAAGAACTTCAAAATCAAAGAAAGCTACTACCCCAAAGAAAAGAAAAGTTTCAATATCTACTGATGTTTCTGCCACAAAGGTTCGTGCTACAAGAAGGATTGTTCGACAAGAAGAAGAGGAGTTAGAAAGGCTCTGAGAGAGAGAAAGAAAAAGAAAGCTGCCAAGGGAAAGTCAAAGTTAGGAGATCCTATTGAGGCTTTTGATGTTGATGATGAGACGATGGACCTGGTCCATCATGAGGAGCATACGACTCCAGTTGTGGTTGAGACACCCAAGCCCAAGAAGGCTAGGGCTTCTTCAAAGAAGTCAGCTTCTGTGTCTGCCACACCCTCAAGCACAGCTAAAAGGACCATGTCCAAGGCCATGAAAGTGAAAATTATTGAAGAAGAAAGTGAATGGAGTGGAGGAGAAGAGGAAATCTCTGGTGAGCAATCTGACAAACTCACCATGTTTGGCAAGCGTACTATTCTTAAAGGAAAGCTGGTGAGAGATATGGAAGAATCAGGAATGATCTTTTTGTTGAATGCACTGGATGTGCAGGGATGGAAGGACTTGGTCCTTCACCTGGAAGGAAGGCTGGCAAGGAATGAACTGGTGGAGTTTATGGCAAATGCAGTTGTGAAGGATGCAAAGGTAACCTCCACAGTCAAGGGGATTCAGATCACATTTGATGCAAAGGAGCTGGGAGAGATTCTGAATATCCCTGCTGAGGGATATGACGATTACACTAGGCAAAGATGGCCTAGTCTCAATGGAATGGCCTCAGCTATCAACATCACCAGATTCTTTTGTGAAAATGAGAAGGAACTTGAGCCAGGGCCAGTGTTCAAAAGTGAAATGCAGCCCCAGAACAAGCTACTCTTCGAATTTGTGATTAAGTTTCTGCTGCCAAGACAAGAGCGTAGACACATCGCCAGTTACATGGACTTAACACTTATGGAGTTCCTGTACAGGGAAAAGCAGATTAATTGGCCAGCTTTCATCATCTAGCTCTTGGACAGAGTTGTAAATGGAACCAAAGCACACGCTATCCCTTATGGATTTATTCTGACAGTTGTGCTTGCCCACTTTGCGGTTCCTGTGAAGAAAGCTGAGATGGCTACTGCTAAGGATTATTTTGGGAAGAACACTTTGCTGACATGTGATTATATTGTCAATGTTCCTGAGGATGAACCTGGTTCATCCAGGAACTATCCAGTCAATAGCAAAGTCAAGTCATTGGTGCAAGAAGAAGAGATAAAGGATGCGGAGATCATTCGATTGAATTCTCACCTTCATGAGGTTGAAGATGAGATGGATGCTCTCAGATCTGAACTAGCCAAGGAGAAGGAGAAAAATGAAGGTGTTCTTCAAAAAATGCTTTCTCTCCTTCAAGCAAAGACCCCAACCTCATCTGCCCCTTCCCAACCTTAGGAATTCCAGAGCTACCAAAACCCCTCTTTGCCCAGTTGTTCTGTTTCTGTTTTTGTTATTTTTGCTCATGATAGTGACTGCTTTAGTTTTTTTGTATGGTGCTTGACTTGCGTACTAATAAATGAATTCTGTTGTTTTTGTTATTGACTTGTCTTAGTTTCTTAGATAGCTTACATTTATTGGTTTCTTTTGATGATTAATCATGTTTGCACCTTCAGTTGCCTCAATGGCCATGAGTAATTGTTAACAACTCTTGTAAGTTTATCATTTTACAAATTTTCGATGATGCCAAAAGGGGGAAGATGTGTGCTTTTTCAAAATTTCAAAAGTTGTGATATTTATAACCAAATGAACCTGGTTTCTCCATGATAAATGCTTAAAATCATACAAAGTGTTTGAAGTTTATACAGGGTTAAGCACAGAGTTTGTCATCATAAAAAGGGGGAATTTGTTAACCCAAGTCACTGCATGGTTTTGAAGATTGACAAATGCCTACCCAGTTGAACCAGGTCCATCAGGGCAAACATCTCGAATGAACCAATTGGCACAAGAACCGTACTTGTACAGGAGATAAACGTGATCTGTGAATTATCCATGAACTAAGAGGTTGTCTCCTAATATGAAAAGGTTGCAAAGTGATAAGGGGTTAGAATTCGAGTTTAGGAAGGACAGAAATAAAGGAAGGGAGTTGAGATAAACACAAACTTTTCCAACAAGGAAGAGTTGCATTAGAACTAAACAAGAACATCTTAACTTCTGGCGCTATATATTGTTGAAGTATTCCTACTGAAGAATCATTCGCACACAGACAGAATTGAAGCAAGAACTGAAGGAAAAATTACCAGAGAAATTTTGCAAGCAGAATCCTTGTGCGATACAAAGGCTACTGACCAGCTAGAAGAACCAGTTCCATCAGTTTGTCTTTTGAGTCTAGTTGGTTGTAGTAGGTGATTTTATATTGTATCTTTCAGCTTTATTAGAAGCAATTTTAATAGGTACACGTTGTTCAAGTTAGAGTTAACTTGAAGCTTGTCGTAATTAGGTAGAGGCTAGGTTGCTACAAAGGGATTAGAGTTAGTCCTTAGGTTTACAAAAAAGTTTATTTTGTAAATGTTGTTTGGCTCAGAGTTGTAGTGAAGAGTTTGGGAAAATCCTACTGAGGAGTAGGTCGTGGTTTTTCACCTTTTGATCTAGGTGTTTTCCATGTAAAAATCTCTGTGTTTTTACTTTACTGCGTTTATTATTCCGCACTAGTAGAAGTTGGAACACCAAGAAGAACCAGGTTCTTCTATTGAGACAACACTCAAAAAATTGGACACCACACAAATTACCCCCTCTTCTTGTGTGGTATTGTCGTATAAAACATCATCATGACATCGAGGATTGTTGGAACCTTAAAAGAGAAGTCAAGAACCTGATTGAACAGAAAAGGATAGTGCTAAGGGACATGGAAGTTCCCAATGTAACCAACAACCCATTACCGTCCCATAACAATGGACCAGTCATCGGGATGATTTGTGAAGATAAAGAATTCGACCCCACATTGAAAGCCATTATTGCCATCGTTAATATAGAAAAGAAACCTAAAATAGTGGAAAATAGGTTAGTATGTAAAGAAGATAAAGTCCACTCTCCAAAATGAAGAAAAGGCTGAAGAAGCAAAGACATGGGCAACACCTTCCAAAAAGGCCATCCTCTACGTACCAAAAGCTCCCAGAAAAAGGGTAGCTCATGTTAAGCCCTCCAAAGAGGTTGGAGCAAAGGAAAACCACGTCAGATTTTCCAAAAGTGTACGTACCAAAAGGGACATATGTGGCACAGAGGCCAGTCATTCCACCTAGACCGGATGAGCCTTTGATCATTAGTCGTATGCCACAAACTCCCATAAGAGACACTACTGCCATCCCATGGAATTACAACCAGATGTTGGTCACATATAAAGGGAACAAAGTTAGAGGGGAAGTAAACGAAACAAACCAATCTGGGAAGTATCATAACCCAGAAGAGTTGAACAAAACCAAGCAGAAGCGGTTCCCCCTCAAAAATCCTGTTACTGCTGAAGAAGTAGAGGAATTCTTTCGGAAGATGAAAACCTTGGAGTATGCTGTAGTTGATAAACTTAGAAAGGCTCCCTCCCAGGTTTCACTCTTTTCTCTATTGATGAGCTCAAACGAGCACCAAAAGGTGCTTCGAAAGATGTTGAATGAGGCGAATGTTCCAATTGAGACCACGATTGAACAGTTGGAAAGAATGGCGGAGCGGTTTTTCGAGGTCAACTGAATCTCCTTCAGCCGAAATGACTTGCCTCCCGAAGGAGCTGCCCACAACAAGGCCCTTCACTTGACTGTCAAGTGTGAGGGATATTATGTGAAAAGGGTCATGCTGGATGGTGGATCTGGAGTTGATATTTTCCCTCTATCAACATTACAAAGGATGGAAATTGAGACTAAAAGGATCAAACCAAACAATGTTTGCGCGCGTGCTTTCGACGGTGTCAAGAGGGATACTATAGGAGAAATTGACTTAATTCTAACCATTGTCCCCGTAGATTTTGAAGTAACATTCCAAGTTCTATACATAGATACTTCCTATGACTTTCTATTAGGAAGACCTTGGATCCACGCTGCAGGAGCTGTGCCCTGTACTCTCCATCAAATGGTCAAGTTCGAATATGAAAACCAAGAAATAGTTGTCCATGGAGAAGATGAACAGTCAATCTACAGGGACCCTTAGTCCCATGTCTCGAAGCAAGAGAGGGAAGTGAGCACATCGTCTACCAAGCCTTTGAAATTGTGGTGGCCGACCAGTGCAAAGAAGGAACCCCTTGTCCTCAACCCTGTTTATCAAACGCATCAATCATGGTTGCCAGTGAAATGATCAAACATGGTTACAAGCCTAGGAAAGGGCTCGGGGTATCCTTACAGGCGTCACAGAACCCGTCACCTTGGATGCCAACAAGAAATTCTTTGGCATAGATTTCCAGGCTACCAATGCCGACGAAAAATGGGCCGACAAACTTAAGAAAATGGGTGGGTCTTGCCTCAGCCAGTACCGTACCTTGACAGATAATTTGTTAAGCCAAGGTACATAAAAGAGAAAGAAGAGGCCTTCACGACCGATGAAATTGAGGATATCTGTGAAGCAATGAGGCAAATGCTCTACGATGTCCACATGGTCCAACCGGGAGAAGGCTCGAGCACTGCTGAGGTGGAATACATGGGGCCCAATGCTAAATTGAAAAACTGGAAGGCTACTCCATTCCCAGTCAAGCGGGAATCCCGGTAGTTCAGTCTTGTTTATTTCAGGGTGTAACTCGAATGTTTTTAGTTTTTGTTGTCTTTTAAATTACAATGTAAACCCTCATATCTTCAAATTTCAATGAAATGAAATCAATATTTCATCGTCTATGAATATTTTCCTGTTATTCTTTCTGATTTTGTTATTTTTCTTATCTTCCTCTTTTCAGTTCTAATAATGCGGACTTAAATAACATGACATGCTTGCAGACTTCATGCCCATATCTTAAAGCTCTATCTAACTGCGAAATAATGAATCAAGAGCTCGAATATGATGAAGATAAGGTTTTTAAGGAAACAAATCGAGAATTGGAACAATTTGAGAATAAGCCTAAGCCAAATCTAAATGAAATCGAGTCAGTTAATTTGGGCAATTCAGAAGAGGTCAGGGAGACCATGATAAGCATCCACGCTGAAGGAAAAACTAGAGATGCATTGATCCAACTCTTGTTTGAATTTAAAGACGTGTTTGGATGGTCTTACGGTGATATGCCATGATTAAGTGACAATATAGTGGTACACAAATTGCCAACTTATCCCAGTTGTCCTCCTATACAACAAAAGCAAAGAAAATTCAAAACGGATATCAGCGACAAGATCAAGGAATAGGTTTCCAAAAAATTAAAAGCCGGTGTGATTCGAGTGGTCCAATACACCACATGGTTGGCCAATGTAGTCCCGGTACCCAAAAGGGACGGGAAGATCCGAGTATGTGTTGACTACAGGGATTTGAACAAAGAAAGTCCCAAGGACAATACCCGTTACCAAACATCCACATCCTGGTCGACAATTGTGCCAAACATGAAGTACAGTCTTTTGTGGATTGTTATGCTGGGTATCACCAAGTCCTGATGGATGAAGAAGATGCAGAAAAGGCAGCCTTCACTACACCATGTGTAACTTACTGTTACAGGGTCATGCCACTCGGTTTGAAAAACGCCGGGGAAACCTACATGAGAGCCATGACCGCCATCTTCCATGAAATCATGCACCACGAAATCGAGGTGTAAGTCGATGACGTAATCATTAAGTGCAGAACACAAGAAGGCCATGTTTGAGATTTGAGAAAATTCTTGAGCGTCTAGACAAATACGACTTGAAATTGAACCCTGCTAAATGTGCATTTGGGGTTCCATCTGGGAAACTCTTGAGATTCATAGTCAGTCGGAGAGGTGTTGAGTTAGATCCAACAAAGATAAAATCCATCCTAGATCTACTATCTGAGCAAGAAATTTACTGGTTATGAAGCTAAATAAACCTTGTTGGAAAGAACTTGTCGCGCTTTAACTTAGGTCTCTCAAAAGCTTAGACATTATTTGTTGGCCTATACCACATATCTCATAACCAGATTGGACCCTCTAAAATACATATTCCAGAAAACAATGACCACGGGAAGGCTAGCCAGATTGGACGCTCTAAAATACATATCTCACCCGCACGGCCATGAAAGCACAAGCCTTGGCTAATCATTTAGCTGAGAACCCAGTTGATGATGAATACCAACCCTTAAATACTTATTTCCCGGATGAGGAAGTAAACTCAGTTGAACTAATCCCAGAAGACACTAAGACTTGGAAAATGTTCTTCGATGGAGCAGTAAATGCAAAAGGTGTTGGGATCGGGGCAATTTTGATTTCGCCCACGGGGCAGAACTATCCGGCTACAACCCGTCTTCGGTTCTTCTGTACAAACAACACTGCTGAATACGAAGCTTGCATTCTGGACATGTATAAACATGGCAATCGATATGGACACAGAGGAATTATTAATCATGGGAGACTCTGATTTGATCATTCGGCAAGCACAAGGCGAATGAGAAACTCGAGATATCAAGCTTATCCCATATAGAAATCATGTGGAAGATCTTAGCAAACGGTTTAAATCCGTTGAATTCAGGTATATTCCTCGATTCCACAATGAGCTAGCTGACGCATTAGCTACCATAGCTGCAATGTTGCCGTATCCGAGCAATGTCCATATTGATCCGTTGGAGATTCAAATACGAGAAAGACATGGTTATTGCAACACGGTTGAAGTAGAACCTGATGTTCAGCCATGGTATCATGATATTAAAAGGTTCTTGAAAACAAAAGAATCCCCGGAGCAGGCCAGGGGAGACCAAAAGAGAACCATTAGAAGGCTTGCCAGCAGTTTCTTCCTAAGCGGAGAAATGTTGTATAAGAGAACTCCAGATTTGAATATGTTAATATGTGTAGACTCCAAAGAAGCTGAAAAGATCATTAACGAAGTGTATTCAGGAGTATGTGGTCCTATATGAACGAATTTGTCCTTGCAAAGAAAATTCTGCGGGCAGGTTATTACTGGATGACCATGGAAAAGGATTGCTTCAGTTTTTTCCGGAAGTGTCATCAGTGTCAGATACACGGTGACCTGATTCACGCACCACCCTCAGAGTTGTATTCTATGTCAGCACCGTGGTCGTTCGTTGCTTGGGGTATGGATGTCATTGGGCCAACCGAGCCAAAAGCCTCAATTGGGCACAGATTCATCTTGGTTGCCATTGATTACTTCACAAAATGGGTCGAAGCGGTCACTTTCAAATCCGTCACCAAGAAAGTGGTGGTAAATTTCGTACATTCCAACATTATCTGTCGTTTTGGAATTCTGAAAACTATCATTACCGACAACGTTGTGAATCTGAACAATCACTTGATGGAGTTATGCGAACAGTTTAAAATCATGCATCGTAATTATAACCCTTACCGACCCAAAGCCAATGGTGCCGTTGAAGCAACAAATAAAACATCAAGAAGATTCTCTAGAAAATGATCCAAAGTTCTAGGCAATGGCATGAGAAGCTGCCTTTCGCATTATTAGGATATCTCACAACCGTGCGCACATCACTCGGAGCTACGCCTTACTTATTGGTTTATGTCACTGACGCCGTAATACCTGTGGAAGTCAAAATTCCCTCGCTTCGAATCATTATTGAAGCCGAAATCGAGGATGATGAATGGGTCAAAACCAGGCTAGAATAATTGACCATGATTGATGAAAATCGAATGGCCGCAGTTTGTCACGGGTAATTGTACCAACAAAGAATGACCCGTGCCTACAACAAGAAAGTACGGCCTAGAAACTTCGAAGTGGGGAAACTCTTCCTAAGACGTATCCTCCGGCATCATGAAGAAGCAAAAGGAAAGTTCGCTCCAAATTGGAAAGGTCTGTACATTATAAGAAAATTTTTGCCAGAAGGGGCATTATATTTAGGAGATATTGAATGAAATGATCCCGAAACGACTGTCAATGCGGACGCAGTCAAAAGGTATTATGTTTAACCTTTCCACGATCGTGATACTCTCCGATTGGGATGACAAAAGCTTTTATTCTCGCAACCCAAACACTATCAACTTTTGTAAACCCTTTGAGACGGTTACATTTCTTTCATCACCCTCCTTAGAACCAAAGTTCAAAAAAAAAATCAATCAATCAAAACAAAAACAAAATGTTTCCTTAAACTACGTTCGACTTGATTCCGAAAGGATACGTAGGAAGCCTCACTCTGGGGTTCAGTCATACCAAAATAAAAATCCAAATTCCCCCAAAAGTGAAACTGGGGCAGAAGTTATAATGGGTCGGCGATAGTTTTGCGTGAAAAGTTCCAAAGTTGTAATTCATCCAAATTATCTTTACCCCAAATCCTGTTCAAGTCCTTCAGATCAATCAGTAAATATCTCTAAAATTGGAGGATACAGTTACTTGGATTTGATACAACCAAATGAGAGAGTATTATCGGTGAAAACCCACACGGGCACAGTGAGGCGATGGTAAGCAGAGAAATTGAAAATGAGAGAGTCTTGTTAGTGAAAACTCGCAAAGAGCACTACAAGGAAATGGTGAGAAGAGAAATGAGAGAGGTTAGCTGGTGAAAACTCGCAAAGGGCACCACTGATCGAAAAGAGGATAATTGGTCAGTGACATGGACCCAGTCCTAGGCAAGGTTTCTCAATCTTGAGGTATGAGTTATGATGGATTTCTGAAAGTTGGACGGTTCGCACAGATCAAGAATCCACTCCAAGAGGCATGTCATGTTCATTAAAGTCCGCATACACTCCAGATAAGTCCTTCTTTCCTTTCCCCGAAAAGGATACCTCTTGTCTAAATTCATTTATCAATTCCGTTGTTTATTTTATTTTCAATCCCTTTCCGTCTAATTATATTATAAATCGATACAAATAAAGGATGGCAAGACCAATCTATAAGGGTCTCATTTGATACGAGCTAGTATGCAAAAAGTGCGCAGCCTCAGCAGGTGCACCTAGTCGACCTCGACCGGCCATGATGGCCGATGCGTCGAAATCAAGAATTCCTGAAAGGAAAGGGGTTAAAGTTAAAATTCCACAAAGGCGAAACAAAGTTAAAGAAGGTTAAGTCCCACGTTATTAGTCGTCTTGGTAAGATTTTGGAAAATACAAGATCTCCAGGGTGAGTAATGAAACCAACCCCCAGCAAACCACCAAGCAGTTGAGATCTTCGTCAAAAGACGGGCCGAGATCAAGTGACTGAAATAATCAAGGCCACAAAGCCAACCACTATTTTAAACTGACAAATTGTTCTTTGATTGAAGAAAACAGGAAACATATGTAACCCGAGAACAACCTTGCAAGAAGCAAGGGCAACAAAAAGAAATGGTGGCAAGGGCTAGAAACAGCTTTGCAAAAACAATTTAAAAAGGGGAATTCTCCTCCAAATTTTTCCTGCATTCAGTTATTCTATGAAAATAAACGAAGAAAAGAATAAATGATGTTGAGAACAACTCAAACTTAAGATAGTATAGGGCCTCCAATCCCTAGCTACCTTTTTTCTAACATAGGGTCTCCCACTCCCTAGTTGATGCCAGCATAACCTGATGACTTTCCAACATAGGGACCCACTCCCTAGTTGATGCCGGCATAACCTGATGATTTTCCAACATAGGGTCCCACTCCCTAGTTGATGCCAGCATAACCTGATGACTTTCCAACATAGGGACCCACTCCCTAGTTGATGCCGGCATAACCTGATGATTTTCCAACATAGGGTCCCACTCCCTAGTTGATGCCAGCATAACCTGATGACTTTCCAACATAGGGACCCACTCCCTAGTTGATGCCGGCATAACCTGATGATTTTCCAACATAGGGTCCCACTCCCTAGTTGATGCCAGCATAACCTGATGACTTTCAAACGTAGGGTCCCACTCCCTAGTTGATGCCAACATAACCTGATGACTTTTCAATGTAGGGTCCCACTCCCTAGTTGATGCCAGCATAACCTGATTGTGAACAACTATTTTTTGACCATACCCAAATTCTATACTATTTTTTGCTATAAATATTAATGTTATATCTAATCTTAATATTTTAAATTTTTATCTTACTCTTAATAGGTTCTATTTAAGAAAATTAAAAACAACAAAAATATTCACATTCTTAGAATATAAGATTTTTTCCTATGTTTAAAAAGAAATATATATATATATATATATATACATGTGTATCTTATCTTCTTTTATTCAATAAAAAAAAAGTTAAGAAAAATAAATTTAAATAATAATAATAATAATAAAATAAAATAAAAAATAATAATAATAAATAAATAAAAACGGGAAAAATAAAAATAAAACCACCCAAACACCC
>MDKI01253328.1:0-10947 GCA_005239505.1 Nicotiana paniculata
CTAAATACCTGATGTTTTGAGGACACTATTTTTTTTAAGAGTTTAATTATTCTTTTAAAAATTCACACAAACCCCCGGGACTAAAGTGGTGCTTTACTTTTTCACACCAAAAAAAATGTCAAAATTTGTGCTACATAACTAAAAAGAAAATACTATTTTTTTTGAAGTACTCTTTCTACAACGTGAGAAAGCTTTCAGTTTATTAAAATGAAAGAAAACACTTTTTCTACATCTTGAAAAGAAAATACTCACTTTGTTGAAATGACAGAAAATACTTTTTACTACATTATTTTGTTGAAATAAAAGAAAATATTTTTTCTACATCACGAAAAGAAAGTTCCTTTTTTTTTTTAGAATGAATGAAAATTCTATTTTACATTATGAAAAAAACAATACTCATTTTGTTGAAATTAAAAAGAAAGTAATCATTTTGGGGTGTGGGGGGGTATTCGGGGATGGGGAATAGGGTGAGGAAGATTGAGGAATAGTTTTGAAAAATATTTTTACTTCTTTTGATAGGGAAAACATTTAAGCCAACCAAACATGAAAAAATTGAATAATATTTTTCGAAAAATATTTTCCTCCATACCAAACACACCCTAAAAGTTAGCATTGTACTATAAATACTTCGTTGTTCTTCAATAAACTATTAAAAGACTATTCAAAAGACAGTTAGTTTTTTGAATCAACAGATGCAGATGTAGAAGAAATAAGCACATACTGTTGAATTAGAGGAGGGCAAGTTCTAGAAAGGACCTGAGGATCTCCAAATTAATGGGGTCTCTATTGAAAACGACCTTTCATGATATTGGCAAACTACTTGGTTGAGGCCTACATTATGACTTTATGTAGTGTCCTTTTTCATGAATTTGGAAGCTTATAACACCAATACAAAAAGAAGACAAATAACGAACAAAAGCTTCTCGACATTCATTCACTAGCATTGCTACTCCTCCTTAGATAGTGAAACAATTGGCCGTCTAGAATGGCACAAGAATCATGATCTATTTTGATCGAGTAGCATAAACCCACAGGGGTCGTTTGGTTGGGGAATAAATTATTTCGGGATTCTATTACTTTGTGAATACATTTTTATTGGAAGATGTTTGATTCAATAGCCTAAAAATGAGGTATGCGGAGTATAATATAAACATGCGTTTAGTGTATACTAGATAAACTTTTATTTTCAATTTTAACATCGATTGTTTAAAATACTTTGGGAGAAGAGCCTTGGAGAAGGGTATCTTTGTCATCTTAGTATTTATCCTGGGATTGATTAATCCTGAGAGTAGGGGGTGTACAAATAAAAATCGATAAACCGCACCAACCCGATAATCCAAGTCAAACCGAGAAAAAAAATCCGACTATGATTTGGTTTGATTTGGTTCGGTGTTGGAAAAAAAAATCCGACCATAATTGGTTTGGTTTGGTTTTAACTAAAGAAATTCCAATAACCAACCCGACATTACATATATAGAAATTTTAGATATATTTAATATATAAATATACTTATTGTGATGTAATTTATAAATATTTCTTAAAATTTTCATAATTTTATCTTTTAAGGTATTATTTCAAGGTTAGACTTAGAACTTTTGAATGTTCCAATAAGTTTTATAGTCATTAATATTAGTAAATTAAATAATGCTAACAAAAGCCCAAACCAAATCAAATCAATACTAATGCTAACAAAAGACATTCAATTCAATACTACAAACGAGAATGTATTGAATACCTATTTTTGTTTTGCAATAATTTAGATAAAAATGCATAAGCTATTTTTATTTTTTCTTTAGCGTTAGTCATGTAATTAATACCCCCCCTATTGGTCTGCTTATTTTAACATGACTTAGTATTTTTAGATTATGTTTATTTTTATTAAGATTTTTTAATTAGCAATATGTATATTACATAATTTTATTATCTTTACTGTTGAATATTTTAGAATAATGTCATGACACATCTCATATTTTGTATTATTTTCTTGAAAAATACTTTATTTAGTTGTATCTTACTAGGATTAAAGAAATATTTTGAGCACAAGTTATATGTCTTGTTCTACGAAGATTTTACCGAAAAAAACCCGAAAACCCAAGAAAATCCGAGAAAACCCGAGATTTAAAAACTCGAGTTTTATTGGTTTGATTTGGTCTTTAAATTTAATAACCCAATACAATTGGTTTGATTTGATAATTGTAAAGTCCGAACAAACCCGACCTAAGTATTATTCCATCCCTAATGTAAAATAGAATAATACTCAATTGTAGGGTAATAACTTCGCATTTAATCCTAGAATTATTATCCCTTATCCCGCATACGAAACAACCCTTAAAAGATAAGTATGTTACACGAAAATGGCTAATCAAGACTTCAACTAAAATCACTCCTTTTAGCAGATTTTGTCAAAGTTTCCATTATTAGTATGGTATGTGTATGGCGCTTTGTTACAAACAAATTGGGCCACATTACAATCAACCAAACAAGACAAAGAGAATGACATGCATAATTGTAATTCAGATACACATCACAATTCACAAGCATAGGAAGATCAAGAGAAGAAGTGGGAATACATATAACTACAGCGTAGAATAAACCACTAAAAACTGTCGTCACTAAAGCCAATGATGTTTTTTGTGACGATCTTACTTGAATCGCCATAAAAATATAGGGCTTTTAGTCGCAATGGAAATTAACACTATATTAGTGACCATATAGATGAATATAATTTTGGGTAGTTTTTGTATTTTTGTGAGTGATTTGAGTGAAAATATTGAAAAACAGCTTTTTGAAAATTTTAAATTTTTGAAAAATTTTAAAATTCATCTTCAAATGAAAAGTAAAAATTTTATGGCCAAACATTGATTTCGGAAAAAAGTGAAAAGATTAAAAAAATTCGTATGTCAGGCTCTAAGTTTTTATTCTAAATCCTTAATGCCAAGCATTTAAGGCATTTATTGAGGTTTACAAAAGTAGGTCATAGCCTACTGCTGCTGTGTTTTGTGGCAATGACATTAGGACCTCCAAGTACTGTCAAACAAGAGACTCCAATATTCTATTGTTGACAATTCTCAGCTTGTCTTCCACATGCACGAAAGGAGGGAATAGTTTACATTTTTTGTTGATGTTCTAACTTCTAAATCACAATTAGTTGGGGTTAATTAGCGTGTAAATCCTAACTACTTCGCTATATCGGACCATCTATTTGATCGGCATATATATCATGCTAAAGTCTGCTGTAGATATATTAGAGAAACTGTTAAGAGAATTTGTAGGGATTGGATATATTGAAGAAGAAAACTCTTTGATGAGATATGGTCAAGCAATCAAAGAGGACACATGCACACAATCAGTTATATACCTATTATTGTTTGATCATTCAAGATCAAACAAAGAGGACAAATGCAGACAAGCAGCATTATTCATTTTGTTGTCAGGCCATTGCATTAAGAATACTTATTCCAATTATTTTTTCGAATCAAACTGTTTAAAAGAGAGGAATGTGGAACACTAACTAAAACATCATTCTTATAGGTGCAAATCATGGGCGGCTAATTAAGTCAGTGGCCTAAAACCAAATTATAATAAAAAGCCTTAAACTTTTTGATAACTAAACTTTATATATATACAATAAATTAAATATGCAAAAACGTGAATGAACAATATATAATTTCTAAGAGAACATCACTATGGATGTGTAATAGTTTTCCAAGGGGTTTATAATGGTTCTGAACTACTTCGCCAAAATACCTTGTTGAAAGAGTTTCTAATGGCTAAGTATTGCAAGAGGAAACATCCAGTTGCAAAAAAAGGGTCCTATGGGCAATCTCACACCTGAAAAAGACTTATGGATATCAAAGATGAGGCTGAGAATTGCACTCTGTGGAAGATTGGAAAGGGTGATGTATCATTTTGGTGGGATAATTGGTCGGGTTGAAATCCTCTTGCCAAGAAGATCCAATTTCAGAGAGCTTCTAGGCGCACTAAAGTTCATGAATTTTTTGGAGGAGGGACATTGAACTACTGCTAAACTTTTCAATGTTCTTCCATCAAACAGCGGTCCATATCATACTGGATATTTGTCACGACCCAAAAGCTCATCACAAGCGTCTTGATGGTACTTAGGCTCTAAGACTAGATAATACTACTAAAAAATTGGGTAATTTCGTCCAAGAAAACCGACCGATATCGGTCGGAATTTGAGAAAAAGCGACTGATTTCTGACGCAACTTGAAATTTTGCTTAGTTGATATGTCATATGTCTCATCTCCATCATACCACAACTGTTTTAGCTCATCAATCAGAGGTTGCAAATATACATCACTCTTTAGATTGCGGGGACCAGGAATAACACAATTATAAAAAATATATGGACTAGTCATACACATTTCAGGCGGAAGATTATATGGCGTAATAAAGACCGGTCAACATGAATATGATGTTGCAGAAACAGAAAATGGCATGAAACCATAAGCATACAAACCCAACCGAACATTCCTCGGTTCACTAGCATAATCCGGATACATCCTATCAAAATGCTTCTAAGCTTCCCAATATGAAGAATGACACATAACACCGGGCGACCTTCTACTTTTATAGTGCCATTTCATATGAGGAGCGGAACTCATCGATGCGTACAACCTCTTTAATTTAGGAATAAGAGGTAAATAATGCATCGACTTCACAGCAAAATTCTTCCCGCTGGAAACCCGTTTAAAACGAGATTTTTCACAAAATTTACAACTTTCTAAATCTGCGTCACCCTTATAATACAACATGCAACCATCTTCACAACAATCGATTCTCATAGACAAGAGTCCTAACTTAGAAATCAATCTTTAGCCTTATAGAAATCTTCGGGTATGTTGAAAGTTGGTCAACTAGTTCACCCATAAGGCCAATGAAAGAATCTATTCCCGCTTGAGAAATATTGATATCTGATTTGACACTTAATAATCTAACCGCAACAGACAACTTAGAGTGCATACTCTCTTCCCTTAGTGGACGACTAGCGGCCTCTAACTGGTCATAAAATATTTTGCCTCTTCGTTAGGAGGTTGTTCAACACTGGGTTTCAAAATCGAAGTGCATCCCAAAAGCATCCGCAACCATTGCATGGTATTTAGGATGTTGAACGCTATTCTCCACCGACCTACTACTTTAACCAACAACTACATTATGAAATACACCATTAGTACCATCAACCTCTCCATGACTAGTCCACACAAAATAATTATCCATAAACCCCTTTCTATAAAGATGAGTCGTAACATCCTCCGAACCCAAAAAATGCAAACACTTGCACTTCGTACAAGGACACCTAATCATCCCTCCAATCCAAAACGGTTCAAGTGACATTTCATGCCTAATAAATTCCTTAACCCCTTCTATAAATTCCTCCCTAAAAAGCAGACGATTAGGATAATTCCTATTATACATCCAACTACGATATTCCATCTACATAAAAAAAAATTACCTTTATATTAATCATAATTCAAATTAATTTATAGAATTAATTTACATAATACACTTTAGTTACAAAGTACAACATTTAAATAATTTGAGTGCATATTAATTTGAATACAATATTATTCTAACCCTACCATTAAACATAATTAGACTCGCAAGAATATTTAATTAGTTAACCCATTCAATTAGAGTAAACCTTAAAACTAAATAATAATAATCAATTGAAATATCCCAAAATTCCAAATTGTAAACCTTAGTTTATAATATTTAATTACTTAACACATTCAATTAGAAAAACTCACTTACTACTAATCATAATTAATAAACCCTAAATCATAATTTAATATGTCCTAAATCATAGTTCAAAAAGCCCTAAATCATAGTTTAATAAAATTGAAAAAAATTTAGCTAATCAAGCAAGTACCTTACATGATATTGTAACGATCTGACCGGTCGTTTTGCGTTATTCGACCCTGTTCCCCTAAATGAAACTTCCCATAGCGACTTGTTGTGATTTATGACTTGCGGGGACGGGTGGTTTTGGATTCGGAAGCGTTTAGAGTGATATAGGAACACTTGGTTCCTTAAGGTTGGCTTTTAAGGTCAAGTTTGATTTCGGCCAATATTTTGAGTAAACTACCTCGGAATCGAGTTTCAAGGGTTCCAGTAGCTTCGTAGGATGACTTTGGACTTGGGCGTATATTCGGAATGGGTTTTGGATGACTCGGGAGCATTTTGACGCCCAATAGCGAAATAAGAGTTCCTTAAGTTCATATGGTAGATTGGGACGTGTCTTTGTGTTATTGAGGTCCAAATGGAATTCCGAGACCGGGAATAGATCCGTTATGTCATTTATGACTTGCTTGCAAAATTTGGTGTCATTATGAGTAGTATAGGTCGATTCGGCGCATTGTTAGCAAATTCAAGAACTTAAAGTTCCTAAGTTTGATTCTAGGGGTTTTGAGGTGTGATTTTGAATTTTAGCATTGTTTTGGGTGTTTCTAAGGCTCGATCGAGTCCGTATTATGATTTGGGACTTGTTGGTATATTTGTACGGGGGCTCGGGTGGGCCCAGGTGCCTCTCGGGCACCAAACGAGGCCAAAAACCAGTTGAAGCAGTTGCTGGTGCACCTGATCTGGTGTGACTGCAGGTACGGTTACCCAGTCGCAGGTGCGAGACCGCTCCTGCGGTCCTTTCCTCGCAAGTGCGGCTTCAGGTGAGGCTGCCCATTTCTCGCAGGTGCAGATAATATCCGTAGGAGCGGAGCCGCAGATGTAAGCTACTCTCCGCAGGTGCAAGCCCAGACCCCTTGCCCCTCTTCTGCAGGTGCGAGTCTTTTCTCGTAGGTGCGGTCCTCGAGCCGCAGGTGCGAAAACCCTGTAGGCAGTGAGGTCTTTTAAAATATGAGAAAGAACCATTTTTCTCCATTTCTTTCCTCCATAGTCGACCTTGAGATCTTGGAAAAGAGCCAAACGACCTAGCTACAGAAAGGTATGTAATGACCCGACCGGTCATTTTGCGTTGTCGGATCCCGTTCCCCTAAATAAAACTTCTCATAGCGGCTTATTGTGATTTAGGCTTGGCAGTTTGATGATCCGTACTTGGCAGAGCTTCGGGAGACAATGGTTCAGGGTGGTGCCAAGGAGGTTACTATTGGCGAGGATGGTGTTCTGAAACTTCAGGGCCGTTTATGTGTTCCTAATGTCGATGGCCTGAGAGGGAGGATTTTAGAGGAGGCACACAGTTCTCAGTATTATGTTCATCCTGGTGCTACGAAGATGCATCGTGATTTAAAGCAGCATTTCTGGTGGAGGCGGATGAAGAGGGACATTGTGGAGTATGTGACTAGGTGTCTTAACTACCAGTAGGTTAAGTATGAGCACCAGAGGCCAGGAGGCCTACTTCAGCAGATGCCCATTCCTGAGTGAAAGTGGGAGCGCATCACTATGGACTTCGTGCTTGGGTTGCCTCGGACTCTGCGGAAGGTTGACGCGGTTTGGTTCATTGTGGATAGATTGACCAAATCGGCGCATTTCATTGTAGTGGCTACTACATATACTTCTGAGAAGTTGGCACAGATCTACATTCGGGAGATAGTCCGGTTGCACGGTGTATGGGTGTCCATTATATCAGATCGAGGTCCTCAGTTCACCTCGCACTTATGGAGAGCATTGCATAGTGAGATGGGTACCCAAATAGATATCAGCATAGCATTTCACCCTCAGACTGATGGTCAGTCAGAGCGTACAGTTCATATATTGGAGGACATGCTCAGGGCATGTGTGATTTACTTCGGAGGTCAGTGGGACCAGTTCTTTCCTTTGGCCGAGTTTGCTTACAATAATAGTTATCAGTCAAACATTGAGATGGCACCATTTGAGTCTTTGTATGGTCGGCGATGGCGTTCTCCTATCGGGTGGTTTGGGCCTGGCGAGGCTAAGTTATATGGCACCGACCTAGTGAGGGATTCTTTGGAGAAGGTGAAGTTGATTCAGGAGAGGCTTTGCACAGCACAGTCCATACAGAAGAGTTACGCGGATCAGAGGGCGCGTGATGTATCATTATGGAGGGAGATAAGGTCCTGCTGAACGTCTCGCCGATGAAGGGGATTATGAGGTTTGGGAAGAAGGGCAAGCTGAGCCCGAGGTTTATAGGTCCATTCGAGGTGTTGAGGCGAGTTGGGGAGGTTGCTTATAAGCTAGACTTACCTCCCAGTTTATCAGGAGTTCATCCGGTTTTTCATGTATCCATGCTCCGGAGGTACCACGCCGACTTCTCTCACGTGGTTGATTTCTGCACTATTCAGTTAGATGAGAGGTTGGGCTACGAGGAGGAGCCAGTTGCTATTATTGATAGACAGGATCGCCAGTTGAGGTCCAAGAGAGTTTCTGCCGTAAAGGTCCAGTGGAGGGGACAATCAGTTGAGGAGGAAACCTGGGAGTCCGAGGAGGGCATGCGGAGCAGATATCCACACTTATTCAGCACTTCAGGTATGATTCTAGACCCGTTCGAGGACGAACATTTGTTTAAGAGGTAGAGAATGTAACGACCCGACCGGTCGTTTTGCATTGTCGGACCCTGTTCCCCTAAATGAAAATTCCCATAGCGGCTTATTGTGATTTATAACTCGCGCGGACTGGTGATTCGGGATTCGGAAGTGTTTAGAGTGCTATAGGAACACTTGGTTCCTTAAGGCTGGCCTTTAAGGCCAAGTTTGACTTCGGTCAACATTTTGAGTAAACGACCTCGGAATCGAGTTTCAATGGTTCCGGTAGCTTCGTATGATTATTTCGTACTTAGGCGTATGTTCGAAATAGGTTTTGGATGACCCGGGAGTGTTTCGAGCCCAATATTGAAATAAGAGTTTCCTTAAGTTCATATTATGGTTTGGGATGTGTTTTTGTGTTATCGAGGTCCAAACAGAATTCGTAGACCGGGAATAGTTCCGTTATATCATTCATGACTTGCTCGCAAAATTTGGGGTCATTCCGAGTAGTATAGGTCAGTTCGGCGCATTGTTAGCGAATTCAAGAAACTTAGAGTTCCTAAGTTTGATTCTAGGGATCCTGAGGTGTGATTTTGAGTTTTAGCGCTGTTTTGGGTGTTCCGAAGGCTCGAGCGAGTCCGTATTATAATTTGGACTTGTTGGTATATTTGGACGGGGGCTCGGGTGGGCCCAGGTGCCTCTGGGGCACCAAACGAGGCCAAAAACTAGCTGAAGCAGTTGCTTGTGCACTTGATCTACTGTGACCGCAGGTGCGGTTGCCCAGTCGCAGGTGCGAGACCGCTCCTGCGGTCCTTGCCTCGCAAGTGCGGCTTCAGGTAAGACTTCCCATTTCTCGCAGGTGCGGATAATATCTGTAGGAGCGGAGCTGCAGGTGCGAGCTCCTCTCCGCAGGTGCGAGCCCAGGCCCTTTGCCCCTCTTCCGCAAGTGCAAGTCTTTTCTCGCAGGCGCGAGACCGTAGGTGCGGTCGGGTAGCCGCAGGTGCGGAACCACAGTTATCAGTAAGTTCTTTAAAATATGGGATTATTTCATTTCACCCCATTTTCTTCCTCTATTAGAGACCTTGAAAGCTTAGGAAAGAGCTCCACGACCTAGCTACTAAAAAGGCAAGTAAATTCTACCCTAAAGTTAGTTAATGCATGAATTCCTAGTTGAATTAACTACCTAATTAGTGGAAAATTAAGGAATTTGGGTAGTAACCTAGGGCTTTCGAGAATTTAGAGAATTACCCGTGAATTGGCCATGAAATCATACAAAAATCATATATTAATGATCCTTAGGTTATGGGTGAGTGTTTCCTTCGAGAATTTTTGGAATCCGAGCATGCGGGCCTAGGCTTGGATTTTGGGATTTCTTCAAGAATGATGAATTTGACTAAGTAGTAGGAGAATTACATGCTTTGAATGTAAATTGATATATTTGTATAACATTTGGATAGTTTCGAGTCCGTGGGTGTCGAGTTTGGAGTTTTGGGCGCGTTCTTGACCTCGAAAGTAGGTTCGACACGAGGTGAGTCTCCTTTCTAACCTTGTAAGAGGGAACTGTCTCCCTAGGTGATTTAAATGGCTATGTGCTAATGTTTGTGGAGGCTACGTACGCGCAAAGTGATGATAGTCCGTACGTAGCGACTATTATTGTTATGTCCGGGTAGTTAGGCCTACACCATGCCTTATGTTTTCATTGAAATGAACTATATGCTTAATGAATTAATGTTACATGCGGCTTGTTTCCCTGAGATCATGGAATTTGAGTGATTTTAAGGAATTGTTCACGAAAAGTAATTTATAAAGAATAAATGTGTGGATTGTGTGTGCATGTGACCGCTTCGCAATTTAAATTCCGCGAGCGGAGTGTTATTTCCCCTACTCTCATGGGAGAGGGTCGTACGCCACGGTGAGATTGAAAGATAAATTATGGTTCGGGCCGTTCGACCCTCGGTAGTGCACAGATATGATCATTATGATGGCTCAGGTCGGTTGTCCTTATCCTGTATGCGCATGCTAAATTGTTAATGATTCTTTTATGGTTATTGAGTGGTCAGATATTTTAAAGGAAAGAAAAAAATAACGAAGTAGTAGTTGTGTATTTACTCCCAGTATTTATTTGAATTACTGTTATTTTTTTAATGTTTACTGCTTTTATCATCCTAGTATGTTTGTTACTGATATTATATCTTGTTTAATCATTTAGTTCGCCCTTAGTGAGTGTCAAGTCGACCTCTCGTCACTACTTCTTCGAGGTTAGGCGGGATACTCAGTGGGTACATATTTGTTTATGTACTCATGCTACGCTTCTGTACTTAATTGTACAGTTTCTGAGGGTGGTGCATCTGTATTGGTAAAAAAGAGTTTGACATGTAATCCTACTCTTGAAAACTCAGCCAGTTATGTGGACACAGGAGAACGCAACAGTTGGATGTGATTCTTTGAAGAGGTACGGAAAAAAGAGGCACGATTCAATAAACCCTCGAGCTCA
>MDKI01144015.1:0-24719 GCA_005239505.1 Nicotiana paniculata
TTTTCCCGTGTTTGACTAATATTTTTCTTATTTCTGTTTAACCTACCGTGTTTCCCTATTTTTTACTTTATTTTTCCCTAATTCTGACTTTAATTGATTTTTCGTATAATATTTTCCTTATTCTCTATTAGTCTATTGTATTCCTTTATTTTAAGTATTTTTTGCATGTTATTTTTTATTTCTCTATTAATTTACTGAACCCTATTGTTTTATGCCGTAAAAATCTATTCTAGTTGATTCTAATATATCTTTCCTTATTTGTGTTTGAATAATTTGTTTCCCATGTTTACTTGTTCAATTTCTACACTATATAAACCCCTCTTATGAAACCCCTTAGACAGATTTTTTGAATCCTAATTCCTTCTACTAATTTTCACTACTCTCTTCTCACTCACTCGCACACTCACTGTTACACTCGAACTCCCTAAAACTATTGAATAACCTCTTCCGGTGCAAGCACTGCTCGGAGCCCACTCTCGAGGATCTTGTGAACTCTGAAGCATCGGGATTTGGGGTTTTTGCTGTTACACTCTTTACTCTATTGATTCTTCTACTACTTAGTGTTCAAACTCATATGTATCTGAACTTGTATGAGCTCGATTCAACTATGTTAGTGTTCAATTTAATGCCATTCTGTGTTAGTTGAACGTATGGGAACAACCTACTATTGTGTTATGCTTCATTATGATTTACACTCTGTGATCTCTTAAGAATAGTTCTGCACCCTGTAGATCTTAACATGTTTAATTCTGGACTTCAATATCAATCCACTTCAACATGAGTCTGACTATTGTGGTTGTATGTTGTTTCTGCATATTGTGTTTAGATAATACCCTAACTCTATGGAGATCCCCTCTTTACTTGAATAAACTTTTTACTAAGTCTTGTGTATATTGGAATTCTCTTTAATACTGCCTTAAGAATCTATTCTAAATTTTTCCACACCATCTCGGTTTTCTAAAAGACAAACGCTCTATTTTTTGTTAATTATGACCTTACTCCTATGCTAATATGTTTTCAGTATACTTTGGTTCATTTGCTAATCTTTCCTTTCTGTGATTATCAATATATGTATCCATCTATTATTTCTAAGTATTGGTTGGTATGTCATTAGATTGGACTTAATTTAAATTAGACCCTTAAATGTCAACTAGTGCAACCTATGTTTGCAAAATTGTTTCCACCTCCAAAGAACAAGAAAGATGTGATAAGTTTCTTAGGGCGTCTTAACTACATCAGTCGTTTCATAGCACAATCAACTGTGATAAGTGAACCAATTTTAAAAATGCTAAAGAAGGATGTTGCAACAAGTTTGATTTAAGAATTTCAGAAAGGCTTTGACAAAATCAAAGAATATTTGTCCACACCACCAGTCTTGGTCCTGCCGGAACCTGGGAGACCTTTTCTACTCTATTTATCTGTACTGGATGGGGAATTCAGTTGTGTCATGGGACAACACGATGAGACAGGAAAAAATGAGCATGCCATATACTATTTGAATAAGAAATTCACACCCTATGAAGCACGTTATTCTTTGATGGAACGCACCTGCTATGCTCTGACATAGATAGCTCAAAAGTTGAGGCACAACTTCTGTGCCTACACCACATATCTCATGTCAAGGATGGATCATCTGAAATACATTTTTCAGAAACCCATGCCTACCAGGAAGTTGAAAAAAGGGAAGATACTATTGAGTGAATTTGACATCGTCTATGTAACTCAGAAAGCGGTCAAGGGACAGGCATTGGCAGATCACCTGCAGAAAATCATGTAGGAGGAAATTACGAACCACTGAAAACATATTTTCCCGATTAAGAGGTGCCATTTGTAGGGGAAGATATCACCTAAACCTACGACGGTTGGAGAATGTTCTTATATGGGGCTGTAAATTTCAAAGGAGTGGGTATTGGAGCAGTTTTGGTATCAAAGACGGGTCAACACTATATGGTAAAAAACTCAGATTTTCGTGTACCAACAATATGGCAGATTACGAGGCTTGCATCTTGGGGCTCAAGTTGGCCATTGACATGAACATTCAGGAATTGCTGGTAATTGGTGATTAAGACCTTTTGATACACCAGGTTCTAGGAGAATGGGCTACAAAGAATACCAAAATACTACCTTATTTATACTATGTGCAAGAATTGATGAAGAGATTCACAAAGATAGAGTTCAAACATGATCCGAGAATCAAGAATGAGTTCGCAGATGCATTGGCCACGCTATATTCCATGATACAACACCTAGACAAGAATTTCATCGACCCTATTTCAGTAGGGATCCATAATCAGCTAGCTTATTGTGCTCATGTTGAAGAACAAACATATGGGAATCTGTCGTTCCATTACTTTATAGAATACTTGGCAAAGAGAGAGTACGCAGAGCATGCAAATCATACTCAGAAACGCACACTCCGAAGATTATCCAACCACTTCTTCCAAAATGGAGGAATTTTGTACAGAAGGACTCCAAATCTTGGATTATTATGATGTGTTGACACCAAGGAAGCATCCAAATTGTTCGAAGAGATAAATGCTGGAACTTGCGGACCACACATGAATGGCTTTGCTTTAGCCAAGAAGAAATTAAGAGCACGATAGTTTTGGATGACTATGGAAACGGACTGCATCAGGTATGTTCAAAAGTTTCATCAATGCCAAGTACATGCGGACATGATACGAGTGCCACCAAATGAACTCAATGCAACAAGTGCACCTTGGCATTTCTCTGCTTGGGGGATGGATGTCATCAGCCCAATTGAACCCGCTGCTTCAAATGGGCACAGGTTCTAGACTATTTCATAAAATGGGTTGGATCCGCATCTTACAAGTTTGTAACTAATAAAGTCGTTGCATATTTTGTCAGGGATCGTATTGTTTGTCGATGCGGGGTGTCATAATCAATCATCACCGACAACGCTGCCAACCTTAACAGTGATCTAATGAAATCTATGTGTGAAACCTTCAAAACCAAGCATAAGAATTCCACAGCATACATGCCTCAAATGAACAGAGTTGTGGAAGCTGCCAACGAGAACATAAAGAAGATATTGAGGAAGATGGTAGATAATCACAAACAATGGCATGAGAAATTACCATTTGCCTTATTGGGATATCGTACCATAGTTCGCACATCAACCAGGGCAACTCCCTATTTTTTAGTCTATGGTACTGAAGTTGTTATTCCCGCCGAAGTAGAAATTCCTTCTTTGAGAATCATACAAAAGGTTGAACTCAGTGATGCAGAATGGATACGAAGTCGCTATGAACAACTAGCTCTCACTGACGGGAAAATAATGAATGTGGTATGTCATGGTAAACTTTACTTGAACAGAATGTCTAGAGCTTTTAACAAAAAGGTCAGGCCTAGACAATTCACACCGGGGAAACTGGTACTGAAACAGATCTTCCCGCACCAACACAAAGCCAAAGGGAAATTTTCACCCAATTGGCAATGACCCTACATAGTTCACAGAGTACTAACAGGAGGAGCGCTCATACTTGTAGAGATGGACAGAGAAGTTTGGCCAAAACCTATCAACTCAGACACAGTCAAAAGATACTATGTTTAGATTGTTTACATTTCTTAAGCTTATGTAACTGAACTACGCTTGATCTGATTCCTCTTTAAAAGGGGATACAAAGGCGGCGATGTGGGTTCAGTCACATCTCAATAAAATCTTCATTTTTCCATGGTTAAAAACAGGGGCAGAATTTTAAGGAGGACCCTTAAAATTCTAAAGCAAGTCCAGCCAACTTCGTCATATGGAGAACGATCAGAGAATTGCTTTCAAACTGGGTCAGAATTTTGAGGAGCAAGGAGGTCGCAATGTCTCTGAAATAAGTCACAGTCATTGGTTCATCTAGTTTACTTGATATTGCATACTACTATATTTTAAAATAACCACATTAATCAATGCACGAATATTTTTCAAAACTTTATTTCTATAAGAAGCAAGATGTTACTCGGGGTAACTCAAACAGGGTCTCAAGACGGTAGTACAGGCAAAGCAGAAGACAAAAGCGCGAACAAACCTTCCCCGCAAAAGTCACGATTTTTCTTTGAATGCAGGCACAATGTACATAACAGGAATATACGCAAATACATGCACACATCAAAATCATAACAACAAAGTTACCAAAAGAAAACACATCTTCATCTAAGAAATACTTTGTTTTTTCACTATCACTCATTGTTTTCTTTGCATGAGGCTAAGCATAGCCTTTCTTTGTGTGAGACTAAGCACTGTCTCCTAAATTGCATGAGACTAACCATTGTCTCGTCTTTGCATGAGGCTAAGAATTGTCTCCCTAATTCCATAAGGCTAAAGCATTGCCTTTCTTTGCATGAGATTGTCTCCTAATTGCATGAGACTAAGCATTGTCTCCTTTTTGCATGAGGCTAAGCATTGTCTCCTTAACTGCATAAGGCTAAGCATTGCCTTTCTTTGCATGAGAGTAAGCATTGTCTCCTAAATTGCATGAGACTAAGCATTGTCTCCTCTTTGCATGAGGCTAAGCATTGGCTTCCTAACTGAATAAAACTAAGCATTGCCTTTCTTTGTCTGAGACTAAGAAATGTCTCCTAAATTGAATAATACTAAGCATTGTCTCCTCCTTGCATGAGGCTAAGCATTGCCTTCCTAACTACATAAGGCTAAGCATTGCATTTCTTTGCATGAGGCTAAGCATTGTCTCCTAATTGCATGAGACTACCATTGTCTCCTCTTCTTGAATGAAGTTAAGCATTGCCTCCCCAATTGCGTAAGACCAAGCACTGTCTCCTCTTCTTACATGAGGTTGAGCATTGACTCCCTAATCGCATGAGGCTAGGATCGGCCTTTCTTGCATTGAGAGTAAGCATCATCTCCTCTTCTTGCATGAGGCTAAGTGCTGCCTCCTCAATTGTCTAAGGCTAAGCATTGCCTTGTCCTTGCATAATACCAAATTCTATCTCCATTATGCTATTTAAAACCTAGCACTATTTTCTATTTTACCGGTTCTAAGCATTGTCCCAATCTTACACAAGATTAAGCGTTGTCTTGTTTTACTTTGCATACGATCGAGCATAATATATTTGCATCTCATGAGCTGAAACATCTCCATTTTGTCCAAAGGCGTCATAGTCTGAAGGCATCATCCTCATAGCCGGAAGACACCATGCCATGGCCTGAGGATCCCTCAATACTGCACATCATTATTCAAAGGCGTCATGGTTTAGAGGCACCATTTTCATGGCCTGAGGACATTATTTCATGGCCTGTGAACCCCTTAACACATGATTCATGTCCCAGGACGTCATGGTCTGAGGACATCATCTGCACCGTCCAAAGACAACTTTCATGGTCCAAAGGGAATTTGCATCATGTTTAAATTCTCACAATAATTCATATATATTTGCATGCATTGTGTTTTAAGCTTTGCAGGTAATCCAGGAAGTAAACGCTCTCTTAACGGGAGCAATCTTCACTCCAGTTTCTGTTCAACGTTCACATCCTGAAATTATTTTAAACGCAGCCAACCACCATCAATTATCCACTCTTACTTGATAACGTTTCAGATACTCGTTTTGATATACATCCATAACGTTTCACATTCACATTCTTGATTTTGTGCAAAATTCATGTGATACTGTCCTACCCAAAAAAACCCTCTTCGAAACATACGACGATTCCTATAACAACTCCATCGGTTCAGTTCATCGATAGACCCAAAACTATATGCGGCCTAATTCCCGTAATACCAGGGATATGTAGGTAACTCAAGAACCAGGGATTGGCCTCCGTTTTTCAAATCACCTCATTCAGTCAAAATCGGTCATCATTTCTTTACCTCACAACTCTTTCATCGTTCCTGGGTAAAGTGGGGCAATTGTTGATACCCAATTTTTCTCTCATATTTCTAAATTACATATATACTTTCGAAATAGTATATTTACATCATCATTTAGTTTACAAGTATATACAAGCATTTTTATAATTTACCATAATTTTTGGAGCTTTAAATTAAGTTTCTTATATTTTTATTATATAAAATCTAGTAATTATCCTTTAAATTATTTTGTGATGACTTAATTACCAAAAAATATTATTTGCATCCATAATACATGTTTCATATATTTTTATTCTATTTTTTATAATTGCATTAGCATTTTCAAGCTATTTATCCAATTTTACAATAATGACCTATATTCTACAAATAATTTCATTTATTATACTATTTATGCCAAAGTATCATTTTTTATAATTTTATAATATTGAGTTATTATTTTAAAATAGTTTTACTGCATAATTATTATTTTTTTTTACCATTTATTAGGAGTTTTAATAATTTGGTTTTTTATTTATTTCCAAGGGTTTCAAGAGCTGGCCCAGAACAGGCCAATTTTCGAACAAAATTAATGGCCCAAACCTCTAGATCAATTAACCAAAGCCCAAACCAAATAACCCATTGGTCCGCCCAGTCTTCTAAAATCCGAGTCATTTATCTCTAAGATCGATAGCCCATAATCAATCCCCCATTTTTATTATCTAACCCCCTAACCCTCATTCACCTTTTACCTGCCGCCTCAGAATCCTCTATACTCTCATCTTCTTTAACCCTAGTCGCCTCACTCAAATCCTATCCAAATCGGACTCAATCATAGATTCCTTCAATTGTGTGATTCCTCAGTATATTATGGTGTTACATAGTATTTGCCCCAATTTTGGAAAGTACCAGTCCCCAACTCGGATACTACTGCCTTCAATATTTGAGATTTAGATGGTATTTCGTCTATATTCACACTATATGGTCTGATTCAGTGAGATTTTCGGCTATCTGTGCTTTCCATTTGAATTAGGGTTTGAGATTTTTCCCTATTCTTTACTGATTCTTGATTGATACTCTTCCTTTTCCCGTGTTTGACTAATATTTTTCTTATTTCTGTTTTACCTACCGTGTTTCCCTATTTTTTACTTTATTTTTCCCTAAATCTGACTCTAATTGATTTTTCGTATAATATTTTCCTTATTCTCTATTAGTCTATTGTATTCCTTTAATTTAAGTATTTTTTGCATGTTATTTTTTATTTCTCTATTAATTTACTGAACCCCATTGTTTTATGCCCTAAAAATCTATTCTAGTTGATTCTAATATATCTTTCCTTATTTGTGTTTGAATAATTTCTTTTCCATGTTTACTTGTTCAATTTCTACACTATATAAACCCCTCTTATGAAACCCCTTAGACAGATTTTTTGAATCCTAATTCCTTCTACTAATTTTCACTACTCTCTTCTCACTCACTCGCACACTCACTGTTACACTCGAACTCCCTAAAACTATTGAATAACCTCTTCCGGTGCAAGCACTGCTCGGAGCCCACTCTCGAGGATCTTGTGAACTCTGAAGCATCGGGATTTGGGGTTTTTGCTGTTACACTCTTTACTCTATTGATTCTTCTACTACTTAGTGTTCAAACTCATATGTATTTGAACTTGTATGAGCACGATTCAACTATGTTAGTGTTCAATTTAATGCCATTCTGTGTTAGTTGAACGTATGGGAACAACCTACTATTGTGTTATGCTTCATTATGATTTACACTCTGTGATCTCTTAAGAATAGTTCTGCACCCTGTAGATCTTAACATGTTTAATTCTGGACTTCAATATCAATCCACTTCAACATGAGTCTGACTATTGTGGTTGTATGTTGTTTCTGCATATTGTGTTTAGATAATACCCTAACTCTATGGAGATCCCCTCTTTACTTGAATAAACTTTTTACTAAGTCTTGTGTATATTGGAATTCTCTTTAATACTGCCTTAAGAGTCTATTCTAAACTTGTTCCACACCATATCGGTTTTCTAAAAGACAAACACTCTAGTTTTTGTTAATTATGACCTTACTCCTATGCTAATATGTTTTCAGTATGCTTTGGTTCATTTGCTAATCTTTCCTTTCTGTGATTATCAATATATGTATCCCTCTATTATTTCTAAGTATTGGTTGGTATGTCATTAGATTGGACTTAATTTAAATTAGACCCTTAAATGTCAACTAGTGCAACCTATGTTTGCAAAATTGTTTCTTATCCTAATTCATATGATGAATGTTTATTTGCTACTCTTTCCTTTGGCTTGATTTATGTTATTCATTCTCTATGCACACTGTAGAAATCATTCCATTAGGAAAATCACACAATTGCACTACTTGGTTAATAGTAAGCATGCCCCAATATCTTGTTGCTATACAAGACAACCTGCCCGTAGGAGACAAATATCATGCAATTCCCCTCTGATTTGCATTACTGCAGCATATCCACTAGAGATCATGCCTATAGGACTTTAATCATTTCATTTGTTATTACATTTCATTTTTCACATAAAAAACCTGCCTATAAGTCTTAACAATAAAATCAGTTTCCAAAATGTTAAACATTAGAAATCCTGCCTATAGGATGCCACTATTGTCTTAATAACTGGTAATGATGCCCTTTTTACATCTTCGTCACTCACTTAGGCCATCATCAAGCGTCTGAGTAGTTCTGAGTTGCTGCTCCCTCTATTAAGAAAATCACCTCGGCGCAACATCTATAGGACTAATAACTGAGGAATTTGCCTCCTCAATACTCAGTGTATAACGACTTACGCAACTCTGTCTATAAATCTCGCTGGTTTCTGAAACTAATTGCATGCCTCAATGCCTATCACATAGAATTCATGCCTATAGGGATTTAAGTTCCTTAATCTCAAACTACCTAACATGAAAACTTGTTTTCGCGTGCATTTGCTGTTTAAGTGAGGAGGCTAACTTGAGCGTTTAACTGCCTATATGTGAAGTCCAACATGTTTTGTATATCGCCTAGTTTTGACATTTTCTGAGCAACCTAAGTAAGGTCTAGAATCATCAAAAATAGAGGTCCAACACCTCCAGGATCATAGGTATCCAAAATAGAGGTCCAAAAACATAGGACCCCCTATCTTATTTCCTTTTTTTAACCAAGTGTGTGTACTAATTTATTCAAAGTCTTTTATAATAAAACTTCTCAATTTTCTTGCTCTTAATAACTTTGTTTATCCGACTAAATAATATAATTCAAGTTCGGCCAGGACCCACAGTTGTGGACCTCGAAGAGTGCCTAACACCTTCTCTTCGAGGTAATTTCGAGCCCTTACCCGATCTTTGGTGATGCAAACTAGTTAAACCTGAGTCATTTGCAAATAGGTTTCCTAACGAACCTTAAACCGTTAGGTGGCAACTCTCCTCTTTTAATTTCTCCTTAAAAGAGTTGTCACATGTCGAAACCCGATATCGCGAGAAAAAGGGGCGCGACAATTGTCACGACCCAAAAACGACCGCCGTGGTGGCGCCTATCGTGGAACTAGGAAAGTCACAGCTCAACATTTCTAACACAAGAAAACACTTCTAAAAATAATGGCAAAATAATTAATATTAAATAAAATCCTTTTTAAAACAGAATTTATCTAAAATACGATACAATCCATCCCAAAACCTGGGTGTCACTAAGTACATGAGCGTCTAAAACAGAATACAGTCCACTATGGTATCTAAAGAAATAAAATTGAAAATACAGATAGAATAAGAAAGGAGAATCAAGGCCCGTGAACGCCATACAGCTACCTCAATAGTCTCTGAACTCTGATGCCTCAATCAGCAGCCGCCGCCGTGACCAGAAGCGCCTGGATCTGCACACAAGGTGCAGGGAGTAACATGAGTACATCCAACTCTGTAAGTAACAAGTCCAAACTTTGGACTGAAAGGTAGTGACGAACTCAACCGGTACAGATAAAAATGGAAATAACTGTGCAGGAACGTAGGCATTTCTTTCAAATTTAATAGGCAACTCAAAATAGTAAAGTAAAGAAGATCCAAACAGTGTAAGGAATATAACTCTACTATCTCTACATGCCAATGAACATGCTGTATGTGATGCACCATATTGTCAGCCTCATGTGCTCACACTCTCGAATGCTCAATCACTAGGTACTGTATATGGCCCATACGGCCCAGGGAAGATCTATCCCGGAACATATACATCACTGACTATAAGTCACCTAGTACAAAGGAAGGCCAATCCAGCCCTGCGGAGACGATCCATCTCCAGGTATCTAGTACCTCGGACAAGATCCATGTCCAAGGAAGATCCATCCCTCAATATTATCAGCCGCGCTCAGTGGGGGTGTGTTAGAAACTTTGGAGTGGCTCCTACATCCCAAGCGCTATCATAACATTAGTATAACTGTTGCGACGTGCAGCCCGATTCAATAACTATCACTCATAACCGGCTCTCGGCCTCACTCAGTCATCAATCTATCTAGTCTCACTCATAGACCCAAAATATCCTGAAACTAGCCACAAATAAAAATATGATGAATCAATAGATACCAACTGAGATTGGGATACGACATGAAATGTATTTATATGGCTGAGCACGGAATATCAATAAAATCAGTAAAGTGACTGCAAGACACAACCACTATGGGTCCCAACAGTACCGGCGTAAAGCCTAAACATGATATATAGCATGATTGACAGCTCAATTACTTTATCACATGATGAACATGGATATCCATAAGATATTATCACTACACAGTGCCATGGAATCAACCATGCCATAATTCTCACGGTGCACGCTCGCACGCCCGTCACTTGGCATATGAATCACCTCAATACCATTCATATAGCACATATTTCGGGGATTCAGACCCTCATAACAAAGTTTGAAAGTGTTTCTTACCTCAACTGCGCAAAAATTCTACTCCAAATTGACTTTGCCCCTTGAATCAGTCTCCAAATGCCTTGAATCTAGCCACAAGAAGTACGAGATAATTAATATACGTTAAAGGGATCAATTCCATAAGAAAAATATGAAATTCTAAACCGAAATTCGAAAATGAGCTCAACCTCTCCCCCCTCCCCCCTGAGACCACGTCTCAAAAATCTGAAAAAAAGTCACAAAACCCGAAAGCCCATTCCCTCACGAGTTTAACCATACCAAATTTACCAAAATTCAATGTCAACGTATCATCCAAATCCCCAAAATCCATTCTCCAATTCCCTAGCCGAAAACACCTAAATTTCACCTCAAACTACACAATCTAGGTGGGGAAAATCAATGGGGAAACAAGATATATGATCAAAAACGTGTACAAGAACCTTACCTCAATAATCCCCTCAAAACTCCTCTCCAAAATTGCCTAAGTCTGAGTCAAAAATGTTGATATGGGTATAAAATCGCGAACTCTCATTTTTAAACCTTCTACCCAGACTTTTCGCACCTGCGGAGCGGCTGCTGCGGTAAAATCCCCGCTCCTGCGGAAGTCACTTATCCAGCTACCTTCGCTTATGTGATCACATGACCGCATCTGCACATATCCCAGGTGCGGGAAACTAATCGCACCTGCATATCGATCTCGCATCTACGCCCCTATGCCCGCTTCTGCGACCATCGCATGTGTGGGATAATCTTCGCACCTGCGATCTCTAGTCAATTTTTTCTTGGTCGCTTTTGTGATTCCTTCCCTGCTTCTGTGGGCTCGCACCTGCTGTGCCCACTCCGTAGGTGCACTTACACCAGTAGCAGCAGCACTTCATCTGCTTCACCAATTCTAAACCAAGTCCGATAACCTCCCGAAATAAAACCCAATACCCCTTGGACCTCAACAAAACATACTAACAAGTCCTAAATCCCGTTATGAACTTTGTCGAATTCTCAAATCACCTCAAACAACATCTAAAACACGAACTGCACACGGATTCAAGCCTAAAGAACTTCTAAACTTCCAAATTCCACAAACGACGTTGAAACATGACAAACCATGTCCGATTGACCTCAAAGTTTTCACACAGGTCATAAATGACACCAAATCTACTCCAGTTTCTGGTAATCGAATACGACCCCAATATTAAAATTTCCACTGCTGGCCAAATTCGCCAAAATTCTAACTTTCGCCAATTCAAACCTAATTCTACTATAGACCTCCAAATCATGTTCCGAATGCGCTCCTAAGTTCAAAATCACCTAACGGATATAACGGAACCATGAAAATTCGAATCCGAGGTTGTTTACACATAAGTCAACATCCGGTCAACTCTTCCAACTTAAACTTTTAATTAAGAGACTAAGTGTCGTGATTCACTACGAAATCACCCCGGACCCGAATCAACCAACCCGGTAAGGCATATAACAGTTGTAGAACACAAACGAAGTAGAAAATAGGGAAACAGGGCTACAACTCTCGCAACAACCGGCCGAGTCATTACATATTTGAAGGCTCGACTAAGTTTGTATGATGTTTTAAGACTTGTTGGTGTGTTTGCTTGAGGTCCCGAGGGCCTCGAGTGAATTACGGATGGTTAGCCGACTAGAATTGGACTTGGTGTTATAAATGAAGCATCATATCATCCGGTCTTCCTCGTATCTATGCTCCGAAAATATCATGCCGATAGGTTGCGTGTGTTAGACTACAACACAGTTCAGTTAAATGAGAGCCTGGGTGATGAGGAGGAGCAGGTTGCCATTGTTGATAGGCAGGTTCCCCACGTGAGGTCCTAGAAGATTTATGTGGTAAAGGTTCAGTGGAGGGGTCAACTAGTCAAGGAAGTGACTTGGGAGACCGAGAAGGACATGCGGAGCAGATATCCACACTTATTCGGAAATCCAGGTACGATTCTAGACCCATTCGAGGACAAATGTTTGTTTTAGAAGTGGAGAATATAACGACCCGACCAGTTATTTTGCATTCTAGATCCCCGCTCCCATAAATAAGACTCCTCGTATGTGATTTTACTATTTCATGACTTACGGGGATGGTTAGTTCGGGTTTTGAAGGGATCGGGTTGAAATCAGAACACTTAGCTCTTTAAAAAATAGGACCCCCTATCTTATTTCCTTTTTCTAACCAAGTGTTTGTACTAATTTATTCAAAGTCTTTTATAATTTAACTTCTTGCTCTCTATACCTTTGTTTATCCGACTAATTAATATAATTCAAGTTCGGCCAGGACCCACAGTTGTGGACCTCGAAGAGCGCCAAACACCTTCTCTTTGAGGTAATTTCGAGCCCTTACCCGATCTTTGGTGATGCAAACTAGTTAAAACTGAGTCATTTGCAAATAGGTTTCTTAACGCACCTTAAACTGTTAGGTGGCGACTCTCCTCTTTTAATTTCTCCTTAAAAGAGTTCTCGCATGTCGAAACCCGATTTCGCGAGAAAAAGGGGCGCGACACTTGTCACGACCCAAAAATGACCGTCTTGGTGGCACCTATCGTGGAACTAGGAAAGTCACAACTCAACATTTATAACACAGGAAAACACTTTTAAAAATAATGACAAAACAATTAATATTAAAGAAAAGCCTCTTTAAAACATAATTTATCAAAAATAGGATACAATCCATCCCAAAACCGGGGTGTCACTAAGTACATGAGAGTCTAAAACAGAATACAGTCCACTATGGTATCTAGAGAAATAAAATTTAAAATACAGATAGAATAAGGAAGGAGAATCAAGGCCAGTGAACGTCATACAACTACCTCAATAGTCTCTGAACTCTGATGCCTCAATCAGCAACCGCCGCAGTGACCAGAAGCGCCTGGATCTTCATACAAGGTGTCGGGAGTAACATGAGTACATCCAACCCAGTAAGTAACAAGTCCAAACTTTACACTGAAAGGTAGTGACAAACTCAACTTATACAGATAAAAATGGAAATAATTGTGCACAAACGTAGGAGTTCTTTCAAATTTAATAGGTAACTAAAAATAAAGTAAAGCAGATCCAAACAGTGTAAGGAATATAACTCTACCATCTCTACATGCCAATGAACATGCTGTATGTGATGCACCATATTGTCAGCCTCATGTGCTCACACTCTCGAATGCTCAACCACTCAGTACTGTATATGGCCCATACGGCCCAGGGAAGATCTATCCCGGAACATATACATCACTGACTATAAGTCACCCAGTACAGAGGAAGGCCAATCCAGCCCTGTGGAGAAGATCCATCTCCAGGTATCAAGTACCTCAGACAGGATCCATGTCCAGGGAAGATCCATCCCTCAATATTATCAACTGCTCTCAGTGGGGGTGTGTTACAAACTATGGAGTGGCTCATACATCCCAAGTGCTATCATAACATTAGTATAACCACTGCGACGTGCAGCCAGATCCCATAACTATCACTCATAATCGGATCTCGGCCTCACTCAGTCATCAATCTATCTAGTCTCACTCATAGACCCAAAATATCCTGAAACTATCCCGAAATAGTAATATGATGAATCAATAGATACCAACTGAGACTGGGATACCATATGAAATGCATTTATATGACTGAGCACGGAATATCAATAATATCAGTAAAGTGAGAGCAAGAAACAACCACTATGGATCCCAACAGTACCGGTGTGCAGCCTAAACATGATATATAGCATGATTGACAGCTCAATTACTTTATCACATGATGAACATGGATATCCATAAGATATTATCACTACAATTGCCATGGAATCAACCAGGCCATAATTCTCACGGTGCACGCTCACACACCCGTCACTTGGCATATGCATCACCTCAATACAATTCATATAGCACATATTTCGGTGATTGAAACCCTCAGAACCAAGTTTGAAAGTTTTTCTTACCTCAAATGCGCAAAAATCCTACTCCAAAATTACTTTGCCCCTAGATCAGTCTCCAAATGCCTTGAATCTAGCCACAAGAAATATGAGATAATTAATATAGGCTAGAGGGATTAATTCCATAAGAAAAATATGAAATTCAAAACCGAAATTCGAAAATGAGCTCAACCTATCTCCCCCTCCCCCCTCCCCCCCTGAGACCACGTCTCGAAATCCGAAAAAATTCACAAAACCCGAAAGACCATTCACTCACGAGTCTAACCATACCAAATTTACCAAAATCCAACATCAACGTATCATCCAAATCCCCAAAATCCATTCTCCAAATCCCTATCCGCAAACACCTAAATTTTACTTCAAAGTACACAATCTAGGTGGGGAAAATTAATGGGGAAATAAGATTTATGATCAAAAACGTATACAAGAACCTTACCTCTATAATCCCCTCGAAAATCCTCTCCAAAATCACCTAAGTCTGAGTCCAAAATGTTGATACGGGACTAAAATCGCGAACTCTTATTTTTAAACCTTCTGCCCAGACTTTTCGCACCTGCGTCCATTTATCCGCACCTGCGGAGCTGCTTCTGCGGTAAAATTCCCGCTCCTGTGGATGTCACTCATCCAGCTACCTTCGCTTATGTGATCACAGGACCGCATCAGCACATATCGCAGGTGCGGGAAACTCATCGCACCTGCAGATCGATCTCGCATCTACGCCCCTATGCCCGCTTCTGCGACCATCGCATGTGCGGGATAATCTTCGCACATGCGACCTCTAGTCAATTTTTTCTTGGACGCTTTTGCGATTCCTTCCCTACTTCTGCGAGATCGCACTTGCTGTGCCCACTCCGTAGGTGCGATTACACCAGTAGCAGCAGCACTTCAGCTGTTTCACCAAGTCCAATAACCTCCCAAAATCAACCCAAGACCCTTGGGACCTCAACAAAACATATCAACAAGTCCTAAATCCCGTTACGAACTTAGTCGAATCCTCAAATCACCTCAAACAACATCTAAAACATGAATTGCACACGGATTCAAGCCTAAAGAACTTCTAAACTTCCAAATTCCAAAAACGACGCTGAAACCTAACAAACCATGTCCAATTGACCTCAAATTTTTCACACAAGTCATAAATGACACCAAATCTACTCTAATTTCTGGAAATCGACTATATTAAAATTTCCACTACTGGCCAAATTCGCCAAAATTCCAATTTTCTCCAATTCAAGCCTAATTCTACTACGGACCTTCAAATCACATTCCGAATGCGCTCCTACGTTCAAAATTACCTAACAGAACCATCAAAATTCAAATCCGAGGTTTTTTACACATAAGTTGACATCCGGTCAACTCCTCTAACTTAAACTTTTAATTAAGAGACTAAGTGTCGTGATTCACTATGAAATCACCCCGGACCCAAACCAACCAACCCGGTAAGGCATATAACAACTGTAGAACACAAAAGAAGTAGAAAATTAGGAAACAGGGCTACAACTCTCGCAACAACTGGCCGGGTCATTACATATTTAAAGACTCGACTAAGTTCGTATGATGTTTTAAGACTTGTTGGTGTGTTTGGTTGAGGTCCCAGGGGCCTCGAGTGAATTCTGGATGGTTAGCTAACTAGAGTATTACTTGGTGTTATAAATGAAGCATCATATCATCCGGTCTTCCTCGTATCTATGCTCCGGAAATATCATGCTGACAGGTCGCATGTGTTAGACTACAACACAGTTCAGTTGGATGAGAGCCTCGGTTATGAGGAGGCGCGAGTTGCCATTGTTGATAGGCAGGTTCCCCACGTGAGGTCCAAGAAGATTTATGTGCTAAGAATTTCGGTTTGGTATTTCGGTATTCGGTTTATCAATTGTCTGTACCAAATACCGTACCAAATTATTTTGGTACGGTTCGGTATTTTTATTTTATTTCGGTACGATTTCGTTTTTATAATCGCTAAGTAAATAAACTTATTTAGGTTCGATTCTGTAGCACCAAACTGGAAAGTGGTAACAACAAAATTGATAAACAGACATTCTTCTTAAACTTGCTATCTATATTCTTCTTTTTTCTATTTGAAAACACCATATTAAATATGGTGTTTTCAAATAGAAAAAACAAGAATATAGATAGCAAGTTTAAGTGTTTCCACACTGCCATTACACACTGCCAACTGCCAAGAACGGAGAATTTTGGTTCTTAAATCGCCATCCAGAAGAATAATACTACCGCTTAGATCCTTGTGAATATGAGGAGGGGATGTGTAGCTATGAAAATAGTTACTCCATGTGGCCACATCAAGTGAAATATGTACTCTTTGTGTCCAATTAAGAGACTTCTGATCACCATTCTGGCGACATATCCAATCACTTAATGGGCCATTGGCAGCATATTCATAAACAAGATACCAGTGGCCATCTTGAAAACAAATTCCTGAGAGGATAATACGATTAAAATGATTGCTTTTCCTCAACAAATTGATTTCCTTGGATACATCACTACTCATTTTGTTTATAGCAGCAAAATCACCATTTATCGTGCCCCGATAAACAGATCCTTTAATCATACATTTAGGATGAAGTTTTTTGTGGTTGTTTTGATCTCTTCAAATTTGTAAATCTTGACAGATTTATTATAGATAAACCTTTCAAGAACTCCTCAGAATCATCTTCAACTTTCTTATTCAATGGTTTCTCAACTGCTTCAAAACTTTCAGAAACAAACTGTGGATCAGCTTGGGCTAGGGCGCTGGAGTAGGCTGGGAATTATATTAAAAATAATTCGGCTGAGGGCATTGGGCTATGTAGTGGCTAACTATAGGTCCAACTTAAAAAAAAAAAACTCTTTAAAAATTCGATAATTCGATATTTCGATATACCAAAATTTCAAGATCCTAATACCAAGAACCGTACCGAAATACCACAATACCGAAAATGTAATACCGAATTAGACCGAAATACCGAACAAGCAGAAACCGAAATACCGAATTAATTTAATCCGATTCGGAATTCGGTTTTTCGAATTTTATGCCCACCCCTACCCCAAGCACTCGGGACCCCGTCCAACCACACCAACCAGTCCCAAAACATGAAACAAACCTGCTCGAGGCCTCAAATCACACCAAACAACATCAATACGACGAATCGACGATCAAAATCCTTCTTTAAACTTTCAAACTTCCAAATTTATACGAACGCGTCCGAATCATACCAAAATATTACGGAATGACACCAAACTTTGTGTGCAATTGACAAATCACGATATGAATCTAATTCAAGGCTCGTAACCCCAAACAGACTTCGGTAACATCAAAATCTACTTCAAACCAAACTTATGAAATTCTTAAACTTTCAAAATGCGAACTTTCCATAATAAGCGCTGAAATACTCCCGGACCACCCGATACTAAAACCGAACATACGCCCAAGTCCAAAATCATCATACAGATCTATTGGAACCTTCAAATCCGGATTCCCAGGTCGTTTACTCAAAAGTCGAACCTTAGTCAATTTTTCGAATATAAAGCTTCCATATTTAGAATTTTCTTTCCAACTCAAGTCCGAACTTCTCAAAATTCAATTCCGATCACTGGTACAATTCATATACCTTAAGTGAAGCTATTGAAAGCCTCATACCGCTGAACGACACGCTAGAGCTCAAAACGACTGGTCGGGTCATCACAGTCGATGTCGACCCCTTGTCACTACTTCTTCAAGGTTAGACTAGATACTTACTGGGTACATGTCGTTCATTTATTCACGCTAAACTTCTGCACTAATCGTGCAGGGTCTCATGCAGGTGCATCTAGAAGTCATATCAGCGTGCACCTCCGTTACCCCGAGGCCTAGTGGTGAACTGCTTCCTGAATCATCCTACAGCACCTAGAGTCTCTCTTTGGCATCTATTTTCTGTCTACTTTTATTATAGACAGTATTTGGACTTTCGTATATTCTACTAGTTGCTCATACACTTGTGACACCAGGTCTTGAAATACATACTAGTAGAGTTTATGATTTTGGAGTATTTATGTCACTGTATTTGCTCACTCATTAGCCTTCATTTTACTTTTATAAATTTTTCTACTCCTCATTTTCTTAATAAATGGAATTCAACTACATGGAAATTTTATTTAAAAGAGTAATTACATAATTAGTTCGTTATTGGCTTGCCTAGCGGCGACATTGGGCATCATCACGGCCTATAGGACAAAATAGGTTGTGATACAAAATCACTCAACTATCTCCATTTAACTCTGATGATTATTCAACCAGAATTATTAATTTTTCCGATGAAAAATCGCTGACTTGGAAATCCACATAGATTTTTTTATATTTTTGGACCATTTAAAATAATTTATACCCAAACAAATCATAGAAACCCACCCATACACCCAATCTGACCCGACCCGTCCCATTTATTTTAACTATATAATAAGTGAAGATTTTTGGTATGACGAAGGTTAGTTCCGTAATAACATCATCTTTTATGGGCATTATGGTAGTTGCCTTTCAACCCTTCTGTTTCCCTGCTTAGTGATACGTTTTTCATTTGTTAGATACAACTGGATTGCACTCACCAGATGTGCCCATTTCTTCTAGCTTGTCATGACCCAAACCGATGGGCCGCGAGGGGCACCCAGTTTCTTACTCAACCGAGTACCAACATAACGTATATTTCTTATTACATCAACTTGGTTAAATGGGCCAGAAGGGCCGTATGAGGTAACAAGAATAAAACATGAGGGAACACTCGATAGAAAATGACCCAGCCTAATATATTGACTTATACATATGACATACGGACCTATAAGGCCAAAATAATCATTTATAAACATAAAATATAGGCCGGCAAGGCCATACAAGCATTCGTATACATGACATTTGTCTACAAGCCTCTATGAGTACACACTTAACATAAAGGTCGGGACAGGGCCCCATCATACCAAAAAATATGCGTCTAAATTATACTGACCAAACAAGCAACTCCGGAGCAAATGGAGCGCACCAACATCTTCCGTTGAGCTGCTAGTCTACTTGGAGGACTCTCAACCTGTCTATCGGTATATGCGGGCATGAAACGCAGCGTCCCCAGGCAAAAGGGACGTCAATATGAATAATGTACCGAGTATGTAAGGTACATAAATATGTACACAACCGACATGGAAGAAATATAGAGTAAATGACTTAACCTATAAGTCTGGATAACTCTGTAAATCATGAAATAATTATAGTGTCATGCATATGCGTATGAATGTCATGTCGTGCATAGGTACATGTTTCATAACATCATCAGGCCTCTGAGGGCATCCCATCATATCATCTCGGCCATTGTGGGAAACATCATCAACGTATACCAGCTGATCAGGTGGTGGTACGTATATAACGCCATAACCTTTCGCATATCCCATATATATATATATATAACTCCATGTGGTCATTGGTCAATGTATATGTATAAATGCATGAAATGCATATGAAATATATTAATAAAATCTCTCGGTACGTTATAAGACCATTATGCCTCTGATTAATATCATGAAATAGACTTTATCAACTTACGTATTTTCTAAAACCTATCAACAGATGATAGAATAATATGACACATGGAGAATCAATAATATAAGCATCTCTAGTATTTCTATGAATAGATTCAGTTATAGAAGGTGTGCATTTTCTCATTTCGTTCGTATCGTATAGATCATGCCTAAATAAAGAAGGGATAGCCTTAACATACCTGGAGTAGGGGAAAATCCGTATGATATTCTTGAAAACAGTTGCACCGCACTCCTTTTAAAATTGCAAAATCTCGGTTTCCCTGCCGATACTTAATTAATGGTACTTCAAGCTTTACTAGAATAGATTCTTATTAGCTTGCTTTCCATTTGAGTTCTTGAAATTTTTCCTCCAAGTAGCTTAGTGTATGTTTGTCCAGTTAGTGGAAATGGAGTAGAAGCAGAAATGGAAATGGCATGACTAGATTAAGGGATACTATTGTATGTAATAAAGGTTCTTCGGAAAATTATAGAAAGTCTATTGTTGTATGTAATAAATGATCTTTTGGAAATTACAGAAAGCAGGATAGTTAACAGAAAGTAAAATGCTAGGTGAAATCCAAAAAGCTTTTAATTACATAGCTTATCTTGGAATTGATTGCCACATAATCTAATATGACTTAAGAGTCATTTATTTGTTTTATTGGTTTGCTGCCACGTGGGAGTGGGGTGGGAATTTTAATCTTATACTATAATCAATTAAGTAATTAGGCAATATCCCGCTACTCGATAATTAACTAATTACACACATAATTAAGAATTATCTCAAATTACTTAAAATTTTACTTATTTTTAATACACGTTATACATCGTACTATAATGGTCATATGGTTCCTTGTATGGTACTAGTCCATAAATATCGGGTATTATCGTTTGGGCCGTATCCTATCCCAACATGTCAAACTTGGACGAAAATTCATTTTCTTTGACTTGCTTCCCCTCTTGCCTTCATGAATTTACTCATCACTTGTTTGAAATAGCATAATGCTTTTAATCTCAAAATAATATCTGTGAACAACTAATTTTTGACCACACCAAAATTATATGTTATTTTAGTGTAAATATATTATTATTTTTTTGGGCTAATCTTGATGTTTTAATTATATATAATAAGTAAACTATTATATCTTCTTTGTATAATTTAAATTATAGTGTAAATATTGAATTTTCTTATTTATATATAGTTTTCTTTAAGTGTAAGAGTAAGTGGATTATATATAGCTATGTATTTTATCTTCTTATTTTATTTTATATAATTTAAAAAAAAGGAAAAAAGGAAAATAGAAAATACAATCTGCATCCAAACTCCCAAATTCCCCATTTCCCCACTTTACTCACCCCTCACGTTCCCATCTCCTCCACTCACGGCACACACCCCACAATTCATTTCTCCATTTACCCCACTCCTATCATAACCTCCTCGCAACATTATACACATACATCTCTATATATAATAAAGAGAAGAAAGGGAAAAGGAAGATCTGAAGAAAGAAGAGGGAACGAAACAATCACCATTCTTCAACCATCACTGTACCTCCTCTCTTAAGCCACCAAACATTACATTCTTCATAAAAATCAGCCACCAATTACATTAAAAAACAACAAAACAACCTCTAACATCCAGCTGAAATCAGTTGATTCTTTCAATCATTAGCGCCACCAAAACCTCTATTAACATAGCTTCAAAAATAAGTTGTTTCGCACCAACAACCACCACTAAACTGGTGCTCAAAACCAGCTGTATAACAGCCCATTTCGACCCCAAAACATCCCCCCTAAACTCAGCTAAATTCCAGCCCCAAACCGCGCCAAAAAGGCTATGAAAATCACCTCCAAAACCAGCTGAAAGACAGTGACGAAAATCAGCTCCTTTCATCCACAAAACTCAACAAAATCGGCACCTAAAACTCACCCCAAAATCGTAGAAAAATCAGTTGCGAAAACAGCCACAAAACTGCTCAAAAACAACCCCGAAATCCATAAAATAGCAGCTGGAACATAACCCAAACACCACCAATAGGGGTTGTCGTTGAGGTCATCATCGAGGGTTCCGGTCAAAGTCTTGTTTCCATTTTTAGCTGTAGCAATAGTGTCACCCCAAGAAGTTTTCATCTATAAAAGGTCTTCCTTCTCAACTGCTTGGTCTTTATTTTGGATAAGTTTCTTGCTTAAATGATTTTTCTTTTTTTCAGTGAATGAGGATATTGTTGATGGATATTGTGTTTTGAGTGATTTTTTGATTGACTAAACACTATAGGATTGTATATATAAGTTTCCTTCAGTAAGTTAATGTTGAATCTAGTAAGTACCTATTAATCTCTTTTATTTTATTTTCATTCAATGAATTTTTAGTGTTCTAGTTTGTTGTTTGTATAAACCTCGGGAAAGTCGTAAAAATAAATTAATTAATTAAGGGAAGATTGATAGGGTGTAGGGGTTTGAACATTTTTGGTATATGAAGTATTTTCTTATTTGGTATTGAACTTGGGCTGGGAAGAGAAATTTGAGCCGAGTAATATTCCATGTTAGATGGCCCATTTTTCATAGTAGATAATATCTCATAGTTTTAAAGGTAATGTAGTAAGTTGTAAATATTTTTAAAAAAAATAGATAAATTGCCAATATATCAAATAGCTAAAATATTTCTTAGCCTCCAATAATGCCAATTCTTAATTTATTGTCGCACAATAATCCCAAACGTAGGAAATGAACAATCATGAATACGTTAGAATGCTTTAATCGCGCTCTAAATTAATCAAATTATCATGATTATGTACATGTTCGCGTGATGTAATTATGATTTTAAAAATAAATCAAAGTATGCGTTCGCGCAACTTTGGCCGAACAATCTTAATAATAATAAAGTGTTACTAATTGTGTACACGTACGCGTGACATGATTCTTGACGCGCCGAACAAAATGAGTACACGTACGCGTGACTCGTTTTAAGTTAAGTTCATAATTACGAAGAATCAAGCAATTAAAAGCGGTAAAAGGTAAATGTACATAGGTTCTAAAATGATCAATTAAACAATTTGATTAAGCCAGGTATGATTAAAGCGACCGTGCTAAAATTATGAAATCCGGAAATGCCTAACACCTTCTCCCGGATTAACAGAATTCCTTACCCGATCTTCTGTGTTCGCAGGCTTTAAACATAGTCAAACTTCCTCGATTTGGGATTTAAAATAAACCGGTGACTTGGGACACCATAAATTATTCCAAGTGGCGACTCTAAATAAATAATTAATCCCATTTCGATTAGTCACTTTAATTGGAAAAACTCCCTTATTACCCTTGTCGGGGTAGTGGAAAAGGAGGTGTGATAGCTTTGGCGACTCTGCTGGGGACAAGAACACATAACTTCTAGTTCAAGGTTCAGAATTCAAGCTTGTAATTTGATCTATACTTGGCTTTATTGACTTGATATTATTACTATATTTTTGGGCCTGATGTGCTAATTGTCGCTTATTTACCGCTTTGATATTATTGAATTGTATTGAAATGTCTTCTTACGCCTCCCTTCTGAGTCTTCTGAATTTATGGTGCACACGTGCACGTGGCCCAATTTTCTGTTAGAAGTCATACCAATTAGAATGAGTTTGGGTCAGTAACTAGGCCGGGTAGACTTTCGTGCTCCCGGTACGTTTTCCCCACCTCGGCTCGAGTTGTCCGCTTGGATAAGCCAGGTCTAAAACACTCCCCTAGGATTTAAACCTAGAATAACATAGCCTCATACCGGATCCCTAGTAGGAATGTTTGTTTGCATCATGTGCATTTGACTTTTGGGACTCAACATAGGGGTTGGGTCCGTCTAGGACAGGTGTACCCGAGAATTGCAAGACCATCCCGATTCATCTTATGTGCTACTTGTATATTATGTTTGATTCGGTTTGTGCATGTTGACCGGTTTCTAATATATATATATATACAAAAATAAAAACAAGAATATAAAAATTGAAGGAAAACTAGAAGGGAGAAAACAAGAAAAAGAAAATTTACCCGATTTTGGAAAAATATTGGTATTTACCCCGAAAAGATTATTACAAAATAAGCCTGAATTTTTCAAAAAAGTGTCATCCTATTCCTGAAACATTTTACGAACTATGCGGGTCTGATTCTCACCGGATGTGAGATACGTAGGCAACCTCAATAGGGTTCGGCCCCATTTTTAAGAAAATAACTAAAAAATATGTATGTATATATATATATATATATATATATATATATATATATATATATATATATATATATATATATATATATATATATATATATATATATATATATATATATATATATATATATGTCTAGTGTTTTTTTTTTAAATCAAAAGAAAATAAACAGACCCAGATTCGGTTAATCCCCAACTGTTTTTGTCGTAATAGCCTTAAAACAATCTTCAGGATTGTCAAAGGGTTGTTCTCGCAAGAACGGACATGTTTGTCAATTGATCATCACTTTTACCGTCATGCCCGTCCCCGACCCTAAAGCTATCTTTGGAAATACGAAGGGGT
>ML320527.1:0-107717 GCA_005239505.1 Nicotiana paniculata
TTAGAGGTTGTATATACTCTATCCCTATTTACATTACTGTTCTTACTTATGCTTTCCTGCCTTGCATACTCAATACTTTATTCGTACTGACGTCCTTTTTATTTGTGGATGATGCATGTCGTGCTGCAGGTCCTGATAGACAGGTAGATGCTGCTCCCCCACCACTTTAGGCTTCCCAGTTCAATGGTTATTAGCAAGATCCCTTCCCTGGACTTGCCATCGTCTTGGTATGCATTTTTGTTATAGATATTATGGGTATGTCGGGGCCCTGTTCCGAAAATGTTGCATCACTTATGCTCATTTAGAGGCTCATAGACAGGTGTCGACTCATGTATAGTTTGGTATGCCTTGTTGGCTAATTTTTGTTGTATAGTCTTTCATGGCAGCGTTGTAGCTCGTACCTTATATGTAGTTTCTTAGCAGTCTTATCATCCCATGTGATGTATGTTCATGCCATTATATTTCATTTTTGATTTTTCATGATCCATATCTACCATTTATATCGATCTCGCCGGCCCTTAAAAATAGTAAAGAAGGTTAGATAAAATGTTGGTGCTCGACAAGTGTGGCCCGGGTGCTAGTCATGATCCTCTAGTTTGGGTCGTGACAAACTTGGTATCAGAGCAAGTCTGTCCTAGGGGTTGTCTATGATCCGTGTCTAGTAGAGTCTTGATTATGGATGTGTAGCACCCCACATTTATAATCAGGAGACTACATGACATCTAGTGTTGTTATCTTCTTCCTGAATCTAGATCGTGTGTAGAATTGTGTCTTTAGTGTTCTTATCTAACATTAACCTTGTTTTCTTTCAGCGATACCTTCGACTAGGAAGCAAACAATTAGTAGAAGGCTTGATATAGTTGTGGGAGAGGGTACCGTTCAGGTACCTCAAGCCAGAGCAGGCCAAAGTGAGGCTCAAAGTGAGATGTCGTCTCATATCTCATCAGCTCCGTCTCATCCAGAGGATATTAAGAGGCACCCAGCACCACCAGTTCCTATGTCTGGCCCTACAGACCAGGATATGCGGAGTGTAGTGCAGTTGTTGACTAGCTTGGTAGCTGCTCAGGCTCAGAGGCAGAATACCAGTGCTATTGATAAACTGAATAGTACGAGAGTTTGTGATTTTATTAATCTATACGCTCTAGTGTTTACCGGATCAGAACCCAAGGAGGACCCACAAACTTTTATTGACCAGGTTCATCGTACACTGCGGGATATGCATGTTACAGATACAGAGGCAGTAGAGTTGGCTTCTTATCGGTTATGGGGTTTAGCAGTTTTATGGTATGATAGTTGGGAGAGAACCAGGGGTCTGAATGCCCCTCCAGCTGTGTGGAAGGAATTTTCTGAGACCTTTATTCGTCACTATTTTCCTGTTGAGATACGACGAGCTAGAGCTGATAAGTTCTTCAACCTTAGATAAGGTAATATGAGTGTGCGTTATAGCATGTAGTTTGATTATTTAGCAAGGTATGCTCCCCATATGGTGGCCGAGATGAGTGATAGGGTACATATGTTCGTGAACGGGTTGGGACCACATCTGATAAATGAGTGCATGAAAACCTCCTTGGTGGAGGGCATGGATATTTCCCGTATTCAGGATTATGCTCAGACCCTAGAGGATCGTAAGCGCCAACAAAGGGCAGATAGGGAGCAGGATAGGGGCTAGCATAAGCGGGCGAGATTTGTAGGGTATTCTCATGCCTTCTGAGGTAGTGTTAGGCCCCAGTCTTGGAGGAGTTCAGCGCCACCTGTAGCTAGTGCTCCTCCACAATTTCAGAGGCCTCAGTATGATCAATTTACCTATTCTGGTCCAGGTCAAAGTTCGCGGGCATCAGGCTCGTAATATCATAAGGATACTAGTCAAACGAGACCCCTAACACCCATTATGATCAGTGTGGCAAGGCCCACTTTGGACTGTGTCGTCGAGGTTCTAATGCGTGCTATTCTTGCGGACAGCCTGGCCATATGATGCGGGATTGTCCTAACAGAGAAGGTGGTGGAATGGGTCAGCCAACTGGATCTGTGTCTGGTTCTTCCTCATCAGTTCGACCTTCAACACGGGGTTTTTAGTAGTCGATAGGTCGTGGTAGAGGTAGAGGTAGAGGTAGAGGTGCAGTGCCAAGTTCGAGTGGTGCTCAAAATTGAACATATGCTCTAGTAGGTCGACAAGATCTGGAGTCATCTCAGGATGTTGTAACAGGTATATTGGTTGTGTATTCTTACGAAGTATATGCGTTGATTGATCTGGGATCTACATTATCATATGTTACACCTTTTGTGGCTAATAAGTTTGGCGTTGAACCTGAATTGGTAAGTAAACCACTTGCGGTATCTACTCATATAGGAGATTATGTGATATCTAGAAGGGTATATAGAGGTTGCACAGTGATGATTTGTAGTCATCAAACCTCGGCAAATTTATTTGAATTATAAATGGTTGATTTCGACGTGATAATGGGAATAGACTGGTTGGCCTCATGCTATGCAAATGTTGATTGTCATACGAAGATGGTTAGGTTTCAATTTCTTGATGAACCCGTCAACGAATGGAAAGGGAACATTTCTATGCCGAAAGGTAGGTTTATTTCCTATCATAAGGCAAGGAAGCTGATCTAAAAAGTTTACATTTATCATCTCGTTCGCATTAGGAATGCGGAGGCGAAGCCGCTTACCCTACAATTAATCCTCATGGTCAATGAATTTCCAGATGTTTTCCCAGATGAACTCACACGCCTTCCTCCTGAAAGAGAGATTGAGTTTAACGTTGATGTGTTGCCTGACACTCAACCCATATCTATTCCTCCATACAAGATGGCCCCGGAAGAGTTGCAAGAGTTAAAGGCGCAGTTAAAGGACTTGCTGGATAAGGCCTTTATTAGGCCTAGCACTTCACCTTGGGGTGCGTCAGTGCTGGTCGTGCGGAAGAAAGGCGGGTCGTTAAGGATGTGTATTGATTATCGACATTTGAATAAGTTTACTATAAAGAACAAGTACCCACTTCGAAGGATTGACGACCTGTTTGACCAACTCCAGGGTGCCAAGTATTTCTCCAAGATTGACTTACATTCGGGGTATCATCAGGTGAGGGTTAAGGATAAGGATATTCCAAAGACGACCTTCTGTACATGATATGGGCACTTTGAGTTCTTGGTGATGTTATTCAGGCTAACAAATGCCCCAACAACTTTTATGGATCTCATGAATACTGTATTCAGGTCCCATCTTGATGTGTTCGTGATCGTATTCATTGATGACATTTTAGTGTATTTGCATTTGGAGGCGGAACATGCGGGACACTTGCGGATAGTATTACAGACGCTTCAGGATCATAAGTTATATGCTAAGCTCTCCAAATGTAAATTCTGGATGAACTTAGTAGCATTCCTTAGTCATGTGATATCTGACGAGGGTATTAGTGTTGACACTCAAAAGATCGATGCAGTAAAGAATTGGCCAGACCTACAACACCATCAGAAGTCTGATGCTTCCTTGGGCTATCAAGATATTATAGGCGATTTGTAGAAGGGTTTTCCTCTATATCAGCACCATTGACTAATTAACACAAAAATCTACTAAGTTCTAGTGGTATGGCGCTTGTGAACGAAGTTTTCAAGAGTTAAAGAATTGATTGACATATGCGCCATTGCTGACTCTCCCAGAAAGAACAAAAGGTTATGTGGTATATTTTGATGCCTCAACTATAGGTTTGGGGTGAGTATTGATGCAACATGGGAAGGTTATTGCTTATGCATCAAGACAAATGAAGAAGCATGAAAAGAATTACCCGACCCATGATTTGGAATTGGCTGCAGTAATATATGCTTTGAAGATATGGGGGAACTACTTATACGGAGTCCATGTTGACATCTCCACAGATCACAATATCTCGTAGAAGTTCGTAGACAATGGATCGAACCTAGATCAAATTTCTTAAAGCTTCCCGACATCTTACTTCATTACAACGGAATATTCGGCTTGCTAAGATTCAGAGGACATCGATATGATAACCATGAAATTGACATAGGAAGATTACAATTTTTTATCTTGGAACGAGGAGGAGAACGTGAACTAAATTGATGTAAGTTGATATAGAGATGAAGAAGAGAACATTATTGCATCTAGGTCTTGTATAAGGCAGAAACTTTTTCTTTCTAAAAGCCTTAGCCATTAATTCTCAAGAAGACACATCAACTAAACAAAATGAAGTGTCACATGGGTTATATAAAGATGGATCCTTCATTAAATTAAATAAAATGGACTTTGATCCCTATCCATAAGCTTGATTGACTCCTCTGACAATTTTATTAAGATAATAATATATAGATGTTTTATTAAGTAGACACTATCATGTGAACTAGTATGGATAATGTCAAGAAAACTTAGAAATCTTGTCATCATCCTAAAATACTACTATTAAAATATTAAGATATTAATAAATTTTGGTACCACATAAAATCAATACATACACTACTATTTCATTAAAAAAATCCATGTGAAAATACATATATTTTATCAACTTCTAATTTTCCTAATCTCATATAAAGAGTACAAATTTTCGTACTATAAGCTCTAAAAATGATTAAAAAATGACCTCTTTTTTGTCTTATTAGAAGATAAATTATACCATTATAATAAAGAAAATCTCATTTAAAAACTTCCCCATATCATGTGTATAATTTAAAGCCTATCTAAAAAGTAGTAATATTAATAACTTTATAAAATCATATGTTTCAAATTTTTAGAATAATTGATGCACTTAAAAGAAAATACCATCTCAAAGCAATATATAACGGTTTCGAAATTCGTCAAACGTACGGGGTCCTATATCTACATGTACAATCCTAATCTCTTCCAACTCACATGGTTTTACCACGATGCATCCAAACACTAAGGTACGAGGGGTTACATTATATTGACGAAACTTATTCTCTTGATTCGTTTAACTTGTAAAGCTTCTATCATGTGCTATACATGTTTTAAGAACTCATATACTTGAGAATTTTCTTGCTCTCCGAGCTCACCATGACTAAATTATGATGAACTGAACATATAAAATTATGGGATGTAACACCTCAATTCATTTGTTATTATTTATTCCTTCTGTTTACCCTGAAATTTGGATAACAATTAAACTTATATTGTGGTTTTAAGAATATGTGATTTCACCCTATACCAATTGATGAATAAGAAAATAGATGATAGAATTAAATTGGAAATAAATCAAACCAATCTGTGAACAGAACTCCAGCCTCGAATTATAGTACCCTCGAGGTGATAACAGTATAAGAACAATTATGATAGAACAATTTGAAGAACAATAACGAGCAAGAAAAAAAGAATTGTATAGCTTTTGTCGGTGAATAATGATGATCACAAATGACTTGAACTCCTCTTTATATAGTATAGGAATTCTAATTATGGTATACTTCTAATTACAGAAGGGAATCATATAAACAGCTAATTAACTGCTTCTAATTTGATCCATTCTGATATTCACGCCACGATCCTCGACCAATCACGGATATCTCGCTCTTTCTGTTACCAAGTTATCCCCGATGTTACTCGAAGTCTATCTCCCCTAGCTTCAATTGATATGAACCTCGTCTCAAAAGAGACTTCGACCCAAAACTTAGTGCCTCAGCTCTTCGATACAATGTCCTAGTCTCGATCACATAGTGAAATCGGGTAACCCCGATTTCTATTGTATACAGATAGTCCCCTCTTTTCTTGGAATATAATGATAAGAAACAAACTGAATCTTCGATTTTTCTCTGATCTTGATACAAAAATGATGTCATTCTCGTGACGTAAGCGATGGAAGTGATCGAAACATCCTGTCGATACAGTTCTCCAAACCATAATGAGCATCAGTTGGCGGCCGGCCACTAGTGCCATTGAACCATCACCTTAAATCCATAAATAGGGCATCTTTTTATTTAATCAAACTTTAATTTCATCGTCATCTGCTCTTTTAAGCTTTCATCTCTCTCAAGCTCTCCCCTATCGTGACTCCTTTGGTCATCACCGCTAGATTCAAACCACTAAACCGTACCTATTTCCTCTTTCTTCAACCCATTTCATGGTGAAAACATACAAAACGGTTCCATAAAGGAAAAAGATCCTTATTCATCCTCTTCACGGCCGGTCAGCGATAAAATGCCGATGGAACCGCTCCCTGAGGAGTTAGTTCCAGGCCCATGTACCTTAAATCCGACTTTAAAACCGAGAATCCTCCATCGGTACCTGGTCGATGTGAGCACGTGTCGAGGTACATTTTCTCGATAACTGTAGGGTATCTCGAGAAGATAAAAAGGGATTGCAACTGGGGGGACAAAGTTGTAGAAATCCCTTCACATAAAGAGAGCATTACTACCCATGTGAAAGGGTATCTAAGTATTTACACTTATCTTTTCACGTTGGGCCCCCTCAATCCGGTCATCATTGACTTCTGCTGTCAATATCAGGTGACTTTGGGCCAGATACACCCTTATTTTTGGAGTATAGTGCTCATGCTCCGGTTTTTCGCCAACAAAGTTGAGGGGCTGTCGTTCACCCTCGACCACCTTATCTGATTATACAGCCCTCACATCTTTCGAGGGTTGATCAAGCTGCAACGTCGAGCGACCAAGAGGTTTTTCTCGAGCATCGACGAGGACAATGACCGAGGGTGGATGGGTTGATTTGTTCAGGTGAGGACCTCTGATCTCATCCCGAAAGAGAAAATGCCATTTCCTGAGAAATGGAACCCGAAGCGTAAGTATCCCTCTACTCGTTGGTTTTCATGTTATGTTTTATTTTGTGCTTCATTTAATAGCTTCTTTCACCATGCAGCAGTTTTCTGGAGAGCTGGCTTCAACTTCTTCCCATGCTGAGCACTGTTGGCATGACTTGGCGAAAGCCCGATGGGAAGCAATTAACCACGGTAAGTTTCCCCTTTTCCCATACTTGATGCATTGGCTAAATCTCTTTTCATTTACTTGATCTTCTCTATTGTAAGACTGAATAAAGATACAGTCTTGAGGCCTCCGACCAGTGAGGAAGAGACTATGGCCCCGGGTCTGAAGCCGGGGAAGGACAATAAAAGAAAGAGGGTCTCGACATCCGAGGACCCTAAACGCAAAAAGGCAGCAGCTCGGAAACCCAAGGGGAACATTATCCCTCTGACTTTGGAATCAGTCAAAAGTCTAAGGGAAGAAGAAGAAGATGAAGACGAAGGTGGTGACTCGGCACTGGGGACCTGAGTGAGAAAAACACTCGAGACCACAAAGGCCACAAAATCGGTGGTGGTTGATAAGGCCCTGGCTTGTGATGAATAAATTTTGAAGAAAGATTCGGGCAATGTCCCTGAATCATCCGAGGTCGAGGTTGTCCCTCGCCAAACAACAGACATACCAGAAGGGGCTGGTTCTGAGGCCCCTAGAGCTGAACAAAGTGCCTCGAGTGACTCGCTTGGGACAGTGATAGCTAGTCAATCTCCATCTCTACCTGCCTTTTTCAAAGATGGCATAAGGAATGCACGAGCCATAAGGACTCCCGAGATAGGCGGAGTCCCCGATGAGCACGATCCTTTTCGGGATTGCTTTACCGAAGTTGAGGATTCCTCTGACCTAAATGATGAATCCAAAATCTTCGGACAGGCCCAACGTCTTCTGAGCCGAGTAAGTATGAAATTTGTTGATGCAACTTTCTTTCATTTTTCCTTTTCTCTGTCTAACTCCTTCCTTTTTCAAGCAGGATTTTTCTAAGTCCTGGGCTGACATAAACCAATGCAAGTCCAATCTCCAAAGGCTTTCAGAGGAGAGGAATACTCTCAAGATTCTCTATGGGAAGAAAGATGAGGAGATCAGGGACCTCCGAGCTAATTTGGATAAAGCTCGCAAGGAGGAAGCCGAGCTGAACGAGCAAGTAACGATTCTCTTGAAAAAATACGGGCTCGATTCAAGGGTGGAAGATCAAGCAAAATTTGATTGCACAAGTGGAAGGAGGGCATGGACCGCCTTGCTGCGGAGAAAGAGACTCCCTAGCTTAGTTGTCATCAACCAAAGTTCGTCTTCGAAGTTCTAGGGAGAAGTGCTCGGTCTAGGCCAAGAGGATTGAGGAGCTCAAGGCTGAACTTGTGAATGCCTAAGAAGAGGCCGAAAAAGTAAAGGCCGAGGATGATAAGTCGGGGGCCATATATCTGGCTAATGCCGAGGCTAGTCAAACTCAACTGAGGGAGGCTACTGATCGAGCACAATGGACTATCGAGCTAGCAAAACACCACCCTCGGAGAGAAACCCTCGAGGAGATTCATGTCCGAGATTTCGGCCTTTCTAAGGAGATAGCTTAGGCAAATGTACATGAAGCTTGAGCCAGGCTACTGGCCTCTTCCGAATATGACGATGACGATGAAGGCAGCAAGTGCCAGGTCCGATAATAATTGGGGCCCGAGGAGGAAGCTAGCCCCGAGGAAGGTGTCACCCGCGAGCATGGTTAGGGCACTTGCATTTTTCTTTCTTTTGTGTAGGACACTTGTCGGTCCTTTGTAAATACCTTTGTTCTAATATATATAAGAATATTTCTTTTTTAAATTCCATCTCAATTTTTGCCTTGTGATAATTTCAAATGTGCTTTGTGCCTTGTAAAAGAAATACTTTATGCCTTATGAATATGTCACGACCCAAAATCCTAAGCCAACCATGATGGCGCCTATCATGGAACTAGGATAGCAAACCATTTCAGATTATCAATATATCCCATAATTTCACAAAAAATTAGTAGATTTTAAAAATATCTGAAAGAAATAAACAAATACACACTTCCCCAAAACCTGGAGTCAACTGTCATGAGCATCTAAGACTGAAAATACAATGTACAACAGTGAGTTGCTACAACAAAGTCTGAGGTACAAAAGAACAAAAGAAACTATAATCTGAGGGAAGGAAAGGAGGTGAGTTGGGGATGCTGAGCAGCTACCTCAATCCTCGAACAACTCCAAGATCGTCCGGAAATCAACTAGTGGGATGGTCCGGTACCTGGATCTGCACACTTAGGTGCAGGGAGTAACGTGAGTATGCCAACTCAATAAGTAATCAATGTAACTAAAAACTTGAGTATAGTGACAAGCCATTTAAATCAAATAAATACATATAATGAATAACAGTGGAAATGAACAAATCAAGTCAGAAATCTATAATTCCGAATATTTCATAAGAACCCCGGTTTTCATTTAAAAATCTCGTATGAAAACTTTTGTCCAACATTTATTATCAGAGGCTCAGTGTAAAGAAGAGTGAAAACAATATTTTCCATAGAATATAATCCCCTCGGGCACAGTATCACTCACAATAAAGCCTCTCGGGCAAGCCTCTCAGTTGCTCGTGACTCCACTATCAGTATCCCATGCTCTCACTTAACACTCGTACTCAGTGATTGCCATGAACACACAAAACTGCTGCGGTGGGCATCCTGCTCCACTACATTCATACATACATAATATATATATATATATATATATATATATATATATATATATATATATATATATATATATATATATATATATATATATATATTTATACTGTTGTGGCGTGTAGCCCGATCCATATGATAGTCGACTGCGCTCACTGGGGGTGTACAGACTCCAGGAGGGGCTCCTTCAGCCCAAGCGCTATATCTGTTGTGGTGTGCACCCCGATCCAATATGTATACTACTGCAGTGTGCAGTCCGATCTATATATATAACATATATTGCTGCGGCGTGCAGCCCGATCCATATATATATAATCTATATTGTTGCAGCGTGCAGCTCGACCCACATATAATATATAATACATATATTGTTGCGGGGTGCATTCCGTCCCATAACTATATTCACATACCCGACGCTCGGCCTAACACATATATACTGCTGCGGCGTGCAGCCCGATCCATAACTATCCTCACATACTCGGCTCTCGGCCTGACTCAATCACCCTCACAAGCCACTTGGGCAATTCATCTCGACTCACGGGACTCAGCCCAAAATACTTTTCAGAGTTTTAAAAGCAGTGTGATAACAGTGAAAATAACAACAAGTAGGAAACATGACTGAGTTCACAATTGTTCTAACAGGATAGGGGTAGAATAGTGTAAAAGTACCCAAACATCGAAAAATGCCCCTGATGGTCTAAACAGGTCGGCATAAGGCCCCAAACATGGCTCACAGCCCATAAATAGGTATAAACTTCTGAAACACAGGATACCATAAGGTTTCAAACTGAATACGCGGCTTAATAGTCGCTACGGGACGGACCAAGTCACAATCCCTATCGGTGCATGCCCCATGCTCGTCACCTAGTGTGTGCATCACCTCATTTATCAGCACAATATCAAATAATGGGATGTCATACCCTCAGGTTTAGAGTTACAATCGTTACTTACCTCAAAACAACCCAAAAACTACTCCGCAATGCGCTTCACCCTCGAATTGGCTCCCAAATGCTCCGAATCTAACCAAAACCGGATTAACATCATCAATACACGCTAGCGGAACAAAACCCAATCGAAAGATATAAATTTTAACACAATTCTCGAAATTCGGCCAAATCGAGCCTCGGGCCCACGTCTCGAAATTCGATAAAATTTATACCACTAAATCCTCTTCCTCCCACGATTCTACACATACCAAGAACACCACAATCGGACCATAATTGCCTATCCAAATCGCCAAAAGAATTTTCCAAACCTCCTCTCATTTTTCCAATCTTTTTCTACTTTACTTCTTCAAATTACAAGCCTAATCCGTACAAAATACCATAGAAACGAGTTTTATAAACCGGGAACGTACCTCCACTTAAGACCCTCGAATACCTTCTTCAATTTGCTCTCAACTCAGCTCAATCCGCATGCAACAATAGAGGAAATGCCAAAATATTCACAGAGGCACTTTTTATACTATTCTTCCTAGTTATCCGCACCTGCGGACAATTCCTCGCACCTACGGTCCCAGGTTTGCACATGCGAAATCTCACTAACAAACCAATTCTTGCATCTGCGATCCCTTTTATGCACCTGCGGCTTCACAGGTGCGGCCCATGCTTCGCACCTGCGGACTCCTCGTGCCCGGCCTAGTTTCGCTCCTGTGCAGGGTCCTTCGCACCTGCGGCTCCCTTCTGCAGGTGCGCCTACAGTAGTGGCTATTTGCTGCAAATTTCCTAAGTTCAAACCTCCGCCAACTACTCGAAATCAATCCTGAGCCCCTCGGGGACCCGGCCAAACATACCAACACACCCCATAGCATCATTGAAACTTATTCGAGCCTTCGAAACACAAAAAACAACACGAAAACACCAAAATTACATCAAATTCAGACATATGAGCTTTGAAACATCTAAATTTCGCCAATGATGCCAAAACCAACCAAAACACATCCGATTGAACTGAAAATTTGCACACATATCTAAAATGACATTAGAAACATGCACCAACTGTCGAAATTCCATTCCGACCTCTATAGCCTATTTTCCACTGCCGACCGAAAATCGCCAAAACCTAACCTTCGCCAATTCAAGCCTAATTCTACACCGGACATCAAAACTTCATTCCAAACACACTCTTAAGTCCTAAATCACCTAGCAAAGCTATCCGAGCCATAAAATTCATATTCCGAGATCGTTTACCAATAAGTCAACTCTCAGTTTGACTTTTTAACTATTAGGCTACTTTAAGAGGCTAAGTGCCTCTGTTCTCACCACGACCACTCCGAACCCAAACCATCCGACCCAACACAACATAAACAGGCTAAGAAATATATGATAAAGCAGAAATGGGGAAAACAGGGATAATCTCACGAAACGACCGGTCGGGTCGTTACATAGTAATATGTTCAAGACTTCGATTTTTAGGCAAGTTGGCAGAAGCCAAACTAATACTGCCTTTTTAGTTGAGTGAGTTCTTGCTCGAACTCGAAGTAATAGAACACTTAGGTTTTAATTCAGTGAGAATGTATTCTCGAACTCAAATATGAATTTTGCTAGCATATTCCTATTTAAATATAGGAATTAATATTGATAGGAATTAGCTTAGCTCAAAAGAATGGTTTTTTCCCATTTTCGGCTTAAAGATTTTTACATATAGGAATTTCATTATGCCTTAGCATGAAGTTTTTACCCATTGGATTTTTTAGGGTTTAATATTGATAGAAACCCTTTGCTTTTTATGCCATAGCGCGACTTTGTATTAAATAGTTCAATACCTCTTAAGGTTTTTCAAAGGCTGATATTATCGAAGCCCTTTGATTATTTTTCCGAGGTCTTTTTTTAGCCGGTTTTCAAAAGAATTCGAAGGCCCATTTTCATTGCGGAATTCAGACGTCTCCAAACCACATTAGTTTGGCCGTAGCCTTTGGGTCTACCTCTTGGGCTTATTTTCACAATAATACTTTGAACTTGTTCAAAGTATTAGTCCCCGAGTAGGGTGGCCTTGGCCTATAAAATCGAGGGTTGCCTCTTTGAGGTCTTATGGTTCCGAAGTTTGATAGTTCGAACATGTTAATTTTTTATAGCTGTCCCGGGGTATGGGGTTGATCATTTGAAGTGTAGTTGTACTTGGCCGTTGGGACAGATTTTACAAGAAATCATAAGTATGGAACTTGTATAGTAGAAATTTCATTAAGGAACAGAAAATCTAGTAAGGAAAAGTACTTCTTTCAATATTTCATACATGCGTACATGTTTTTCCATTAGGGCTCGAGAAATCTACACGGAAACTGTTCATTCGACTGTTTGGTCCTTTACAAAGTTTTTCTATTGAGACCCTGTTGACATGAAGTATGTTCCTCAAAATATAACATCCAAGGGTGATGCCCCACAGTATTCGAGGTTGATTGTAAAGAAACCTCGGATACACTAAGTTAGCACGAACAATGGTTGCCTCATTAAAAACCTTGCCGGAAAAACCCATTTGGGATAAAAACCGGTCGAAGGGAAAAAGAGTGCAACACGTGCTTTAAGATCCAATGTCTTCCAGCTTGGAAAGAACTTCGAAGCCTTTACTCGAACACCTGAAATTAAGTTAGTGTAAAATGTAAATGAAAAAGGAGAAGGTCATACCTCATCAATAGTATCGTTTGAGGAGCGATATGTTCCAATTACTTGGTAGTAGCTCACCATTCATTGTTCCAAGCTTGTAGGATCCCTTTACGATGATGTCGAGGACGTGGTACAGTCCTTCCCAATTTAGGCTAACTTTTCCTTCGTTTGAGTCTCGAGTATTAAAGGTGAGTTTTCTCAGAACTAAGTCCCCGATTCTAAAGTGGAGAAGGTTGGTCCTTCGATTATAATATCTTTCGATGCATTGTTTTTGTGCGGCCATTCGAACGAGGGCCGCTTCCTATTTTTTGTCTAGTAGTTCAAGGCTGGTATTCATAGCCTCGTCATTTGAATCTTTTGTTGCATATCAAAATCTGGCGCTAGGTTCCCCGGCTTCGACCAGGATCAAAGCTTCGACGCCACATACTAAGGAGAACATCGTTGCCCCCGTACCAAATTTTGACGTTGTTCGATATGTCCAAAGGACTTCGGGTAGAATTTCTCTCCATTTTCCCTTGGCGTCATTCAATATTTTCTTCAGATTCTGAATGATGGTCTTGTTTGTCTGTTCGGCCTGTCCGTTTTCGCTGGGGTGATACTGTGTCGATAATATCCTTTTTATTTTGTGATCTTTGAGAAACATTATTAATTTACTGCGGATGAATTATTTTCCATTGTCGCATATGATCTCGGTAGGTATCCCAAATCGGCATATGATGTGATCCTAGATGAAGTCTATGACTTCTTTTTCTCCGAATTTTTCGAAGGCATGTGCTTCAACCCAATTAAAGAAATAGTAAGTCATAAATAAAATGAATTTAGCTTTACCTGGGGCGATGGTAGAGAGCCGACGACGCACATTCCCTATTTCATGAATGGACATCGGGATAAGACTTAGTGAAGTTCTTCTCTGGGTTGGTGGATCATCGGTGCATACCTTTTACACTTATCGCATTTTCAAACGAATTCTTTAGTGTCTTTCTCCATATTAGCTCAATAGTATCTCGCTCTGATGACTTTTTGAACTAGTGATTCGGCACTAGAATGGTTCCCTCAAGTACCCTCATGAACTTCTTGTAGGGCATAATCGGTGTCCCTTGGTCCCAAGCATATTTCCAATGGTCTATCGAACATCCTTCTATATAATGTTCCATCTTTAGCCAATGCGAATCGAGCAACTTTTGTTCGTAGAGTCATTGATTCTTTAGGGTCCGATGGGAGCTTTTCGTTTTTCAAATACTCAATATATTTGTTCCTCCAATCCCAGATTAGGCTCGTGGAGTTTATTGCTACATGGCCTTCTTCGATCACTGACTTTGAGAGTTGTACGACAATCCTCGAGCTGATTTCATCTTCTTCGACTGATGATCCCAGATTCGCGAGGGCATCAGCCTCGCTGTTTATCTCTCGAGGTACATGCTGCAAAGTCCATTCTTTAAAACGATGTAATGTTACCTGCAATTTATCCAAATACCTTTGCTTTAATCCTCTGGAATCTCTAAGGTTCTGTTGACTTGGTTTACCACCACTAAGGAATCGCATTTGGCCTTGATGACTACCGCTCCCAAGCTTTTATCTACTTCGAGTCCTGCAATCATGGTCTCGTACTCGGCCTTATTGTTAGTCAACTTAGATGTTTTGATAGATTTCCTAATTGTATTTTCTGTGGGCATCTTCAAAATGATGTCTAGCCCGAATCTTTTCACATTTGAAGCTTCGTCTGTAAAAAGGATCCACACACCTGATGATGTATACAATTTTATCAAAAGTTCTTGTTCGACTTAGTGTAAGAGGGCTGGCGTGAACCCGGCCATGAAGTCTGCTAAAATTTGAGACTTGATGGATGTTCGGGCTATATACTCGATCATACCCACTAAGTTTGATGGCCCATTTGGCCAATCGGCCCGATAGTTCATACTTATGTAAACCATTACGAAGAGGGTAAGTGGTTATCACACATATTGGGTGACATTGAAAATACGATTTTAATTTCCTAGAGGCACTTATTAGAGAAAGTGCCAATTTTTCTAAGTGCGGATACCAGGTTTCAGCCTCACCTAAAGTTCGACTAACATAATAAACGGGAAATTACGTACCTTGCTCTTCCAGGACTAGGACATCACTTACCGCGACTTCCGAGACCGCTAAGTATAAGTAGAGCTTTTCATATGCCTTTGGAGTATTAAGTAATGGTAGACTCGAGAGGTATCATTTTAATTCTTCTAACACTTATTTTCACTCTAGGGTCCAGGCAAAATTGTTCTTCTTTTTGAGTAGTGAGAAGAACCTATGACTCCGATCTGACGATCTCCAAATGAATTGGCCTAATGCGGCTATCCACCATGTCAACCTTTGCACGTCTTTAACATTGTCCACGATTCTGATGTCTTCGATAGCCTTTATTTTATCGGGGTTGAACTCAATTCCTCGATTTGACACCATAAAGCCGAGGAACTTTCCCGAACCGACCCCGAAAGCATATTTCTCGGGGTTGAGCTTCATGTTGTATTTTCTCAGTATTTTTAAGGTTTCCTGCAAATATGTCAAATGGTCCTCTGTGTGCAAGGGTAAATTTCTTGGGAATAGGCTTCGGAGCCGCACTTGGAGGGAACGACTTCTGTACAAATTTCTTTGAATCCATCCCTTTCAAAATTGGAGGTTCCCCCGGTATTTGATCAACCCAGGAGTTGTACATTTCCACTTTCTTATCATTTGCCTCAATTTTCTTCTCTCCCGATTCGATTCGTTTGGTGAACTCCTCGAGCATCTTCATTATTGCGGGGTCAGTCCCCGATTCATTAGTATTCAACCTTTCTGGTACTGGTTCAGTTTGGCGGGTAGTTTCCGGTTTAACCCTACTCGGCGTTCGATGCTGATTCTGTAGCTGTGCAATAACGGCCTGTTGATCCTGTAGCATCTCGCATATCACTTGGAGACTGAATCCTCCATATCCTCCACCATGTGTACCTCGACCACCAGATCGGTCTTCTCTGCGTACACTACCTTCAGGATCTGCACGTAGATTCGCATTCAGAGAGATATTCGAACTAACGCCGACTGGATTGCCAATCAGTGCTCCCTCGAGATAAACTTGCGGTACCTCGACCCATGGAGTGATTATGTTTTTGTTTTCCCCGTGAAATCTGAGGCAATTGCCACCATATGTGGGTGTTGTTTGTGAGTTTGACATATTTTTAACCTGAAAACAAAAATACTTGACAAGAACAATCATAAAGTAGTGTGTGTTATTGTAACGACCCGACTGGTCATTTTGAGAATTTAAGTTCCATTCAGTTGTGTAAGTTCTTGAACAACTTCATATTATGTATATCGACCTGCATGGATGGTTGAATTCAGCTGCTGGGTGATTCGGAGTCAAATTGTAACGAAGGTTTTATTTTTGGAAGCTAAAGCAGTGAGAATTTAACCGCAATTTGACTTTGGTGTAAATGGCCCCGGAATGAGTTTTGGCTAATGTCAACAGCTTTGTATGGTGATTTTGGACTTAGGCACGTGTCTGGAATTGTGTTAGGAGGTCCATAGAGTAATTTGAGGCAAATCGGCGGAAGTTGGAAAACTTGAAGTTTAGGAAATGGAGAAGTTTGACCACAGTTGACTTTTTGGGATATCAGGGTCGGAATACAATTCTGAGAGTTGGAGAAACTTCAGGATGTCTATTGGGACTTGTCTGCAAAATTTGGCGTTATTCCGGGTTGAATTGATAAGTTTCGGCACGAGTTTAGAAATTTGACGATTTGAAAGTTCATAGTTCGATTCGTGGCGCGATCTGCCTTTTCTGCATTTTTTGATGTGATTTGAGACCTTGAGAGAGTTCGTGTAGGGTTATAGAACTTGTTTATATGTTTATACGGAGTCCCGGGGCCTCGAATGTGTTTTGGATGGGCCTCGGGCCAATTTCTTCTATTTTTAGATTGCTGGTTTTGGTGTCTGATGTCCTCTTTCGTGATCGCGTAGTTCTAGTTGCGATCGTATTGTGTAATGTCGGCCTGCCATATATTTGTTCTTCGCATTCGCATTGGTTGGCCTGCGATCGTGTAGGTATTCTCCTGCTTCCTTCACGTTCGCATCTCAGTGCCCGTGTTCGCATAGTTAGCGGCAGTACCTTGTGATTTCCCCTTCCTCTTCTACGATCTCATATTGTCTCTCGTGATTGCGTAGTGCAGTTACTAGCCTTAGCATTTTTTCCCTTTTTGCGATCGCAATTTTTAGTACGCGATCACGTAGCACAATTTGGACAGCAACCATTTTCCTTCTATGCGATCACATCAATTCTTTCGTGATAACAATGAACAAATACCTGGGCAGGCAGAATATATTTCCAAATCGAGGGCTATTTCATTTTTATCACATCTTGACTTGTAGAGCCCAGTTTTGAGCGATTCTTGGTTGGTTTTTCAAGCAATTCGATTGGGTAAGTGTTCCTCACCTAGAATTAAATATATTCCATGATTTAGTATTTGTTTTTATCCTTTAAATTGTATTTTTTTCGATAAACTATCATTTCATTTATCAGAAAATTGATCTTTACATAGTAGGAACCTGCTGACCAGTTCCTTATCTCTATTTAGACTAAACTTGACTCCAACACCTCATAGATGTTTCAACTATATAACTATACTATACTACTATATGTATCACAGCCTATACATGTATTCTACTAGCATGAACATAAACAGAAAATACAAGTATAAGGCTAGATAGGGGTACCTGTTCAAGGCTCCCATGTGCTTCTGCCAATTACTGTGTAGACGGCCTTTGATATGTATATATGTAGTTATCTCTCGACATATCTACTTTGCTGAACTGCTCCCATTTTGAAATCTAAGCATATTCATGTCTCTCCATAAACTCTACATCAGCATGCCAAACACTGCTACAAAAATATTGCCAATTCCTTGCTTCTTCCTAGCATAATTAGCCACCCAGTACAATTCCTCCTCCCAAGGTTGAATCTCTCTTTGAATTCCCAACCAGTTTAGTAATCTCAGCCATATAGTTTTTGCTTAGGTACATTCAAAGAATAAATTTTCAAATAACTCATCATCCTGACCACAGAACACACATAATTGAGATACTTGTATGCCTGTTTTCTGCAGTCGATCAACTGTTGGTAATCTCCTTAGTATGGCCAGCCATAAGTTGAACTTGTATCTAGGATGTATATGAGGATGTAGAATCAGTTTTTACCAGTAAACCTTCTGACCCTCAGGAGTTTGCAATTTGTAGAGCTTCTTAATATTGAATTCACCACTTGTGTTCTATATAGATTCCAGTCTTTCATGTACATTACCTTGTAAGCTTGGTAAATCCAGTATTAACTTCCTTTGTTCAATAATCTTCCTTACAACCCAAGATGCACTCTTAGGTATGGGCATGGTGTCAATGCTCCTATTTTTTATATAGTAAGAATGAACCTATCTTATCCATAAACAGTATTTCTTCTTAGTGATTGCACACAGCTGCTTCACTATTGCAGCTCTATTCCAATTACAAAGATTTATCACATTCAAGCCTCCCATTGTTTGTGGTAAACAAATTTTGTCCCATGCTACCAAACCTCTTCTAGATATATCAGCCTGACCTGTCCACAAATAAGTTCTACATATTGTCTCTATCATCTTGCTAATCTTCTTTGGCAGTAAAAAGACTTGATCCGAATAAGATAGCATCCCAAATATCACTAACTTAATGTGTTGTAATCTTCCAGAATATGACAATAATTTTGAGTTCCAGCAACTGATCCTTGCAGTTATCTTTTCAACTAGTGGCCAACACAGTTGGTTAGTTAGCTTTTTTGGAGCTAATGGCACCCCTAAGTATTTGAATGGCAAGCTGCCTTCATTATATCCCAAGTCATGCCAGATAAGTTCTTTCATCCTATCATTTATACCTACAAGGTAAACTGAGCTTTTATCTGGATTTTCTTGAATACCTGGAGCTCTTGAGAATTTCATAAATCCATCCTAAAGTAATCTGATTGACTTCAAATCAGCTCTACAGAACATCAATAGATCATCAACAAAGCATACATGAACCACTCTTAATCTTTTACATCTCGGATGATGCCGACTATGGAGGCCAGAGTTCGACGGTTTGTTCAGAGACTTGGTCACTTGGTTGTTTATGAAGCTTCTACAGCTGCCTTGCATTCAGATATGAATTGTGGGAAGATCGTGGGATTCGCCCAGGCTACAGAGGCTCGGAAGTTGAAGATAAGAATGGAGAGAGATAGTGGTAGTAGTTCCGGGACAGCGGGCAACCTTGGGATGAGCCCTTGGTAGAGGGTCATCAGGGCCATCCCAGTCCTATGCTCAGTCCTCAGCCAGTGCCCTACTATCAGGGCACAGTTATCAGCAGACAGGTCGCTTTGGACCAGGTTCAGATAGCAGGAGGTTCCATCAGTTAGTTCGCTCAGGTGGAAGGTTCCAGCAGCAGCAGAGGGCCCCATTCCCTAAGTGTGGGAGGTCTCATTCCGAGCCTTGTTACTTGGATATACCGGTGTGCTATAGATGTGGAGAGAGAGGCCATATCCAGCGAGACTGCGGCGTACCCAGTTAGGGTGCGAGTAGGGGCACTGATCAGCCATCCAGCTCTTCAGCCGCTACATCTTCAGCGTGCCCTCCAGCCCGCGGCCCTCCAGCTCCAGCAGGGCGTGGTGCGGCTAGGGGTGGAGCATGGGGTCGAGGGGGACACACTCGGTTCTATGCTTTGAGTGGTCGCCAGAGTTAGAGGCTTCCCCAGATGTCATCACTGGTATTCTGACTTTCCAAAGGTATGATGTTTATACTCTTATTGATCCCGGACCTTCCTTGTCATATGTTACTCCATTTATTGCTTTAAGTTTTGGGATAGAACCCGAACAGCTTCATGAGCTGTTCTCTGTGTCGACTCTGGTTGGTGATTCTATTACGGTCGCGCGAGTCTATAGGAATTTTGTTGTCATGGTGTATGGTCGAGATAGCACGACCGATCTTATTGAGCTAGAAATGGTGGATTTTGACGTTATCATGGGAATGTATTGGCTCTACTCGTGCTCGTGAGGCTCGAGTTTCCTAACAAAGCGGTTATCGAATGGAAGGGGAATGATGTTGTGCCGAGGGGTAGGCTTATTTCCTACCTCAAGGCCTCAAAAATGATCAGGAAGGGGTGTATCTACCATTTGGTCCGGGTTGCGGACACCACTTCAGAGGTGCTTGCTCCCGAGTCCATGCCAGTTGTGAATGAGTATCTAGAAGTATTTGCGGATGAGCTTCCTGGAGTTCCGCCAGATAGAGAGATTGAATTTGGGATTGATGTGTTGCCAGGTACGCAGCCAATATCTATTCCACCTTACAGAATGGCGCCAGCGGAACTGAGAGAGTTGAAAGCACAATTGAAAGATCTATTGGAAAAGGGTTTCATTCGGCCAAGTGTGTCGCCTTGGGGCGTACTGGTTCTTTTTGTCAGGAAGAAGGATGGATGGCTACGGATGTGTATTGACTATCGACAGCTCAACAAGGTCACCATCAAAAACAAATATACATTGCCTTGGATAGATGAGTTGTTCGACCAGTTGCAAGGTGATAAGTTCTTCTCAAAGATTGATTTACGGTCCGGGTATCACCAGTTGAAGATCAGGGAGCAGGATATTCCTAAGACCGCCTTCAGGACCCGTTATGGGCACTTCAAATTTCTGGAAATAATCTTTTGGGCTAACCAATACCCCAGCAGCTTTCATGGAGCTTATTAATCGGGTTTGCAAATTGTTTCTTGACTCCTTCATGATCGTCTTCATTGACGACATCCTTGTTTATTCGCGGAGTCAGTAAGATCATGCTAATCACCTCAAGGCATTTCTGCAGACCTTTCATCAGCACCAATTGTATGCGAAGTTTTCAAAATGTGAGTTTTGGCTAGAATTGATCACCTTTTTGGGCGATGTTGTTTCTAGGGAAGGGATTCAGGTTGATCCCTAAAAGATCACAGCAGTAAAGGATTGGCCTAAACCGACGACCCCAACAGAGATTCACAGTTTCTTGGGTCTAGCTGGGTATTATCGAAGATTTGTGGAGGGACTCTCTACTCTTTCCTCCCCACTGACTAAGTTGACACAGAAAGCAGTAAAGTTCCAGTGGTCCGATGCTTGCGAAAAGAGTTTTCAGGAATTGAAATTAAGATTGACCTCGACGCCGGTTTTGACCTTGCCAGAGGGTACCGAGGGATTTGTGGTTTATTGTGATGCTTCAAGGGTTGGTTTGGGGTGTGTGTTGATGCAGTGCGGGAAAGTTATAATGTATGCTTCAAGGAAACTCAAGAATCACGAGAAGATTTATCCGAGGCATAATTTGGAGCTCGCAGCGGTTGGGTTTGCACTGAAAATCTGGCGGCATTATCTTTATGGGGTCCATGTGGATGTGTTCTCATACCACAAGAGTCTTCAATACTTATTCAAGTAGAAGGAGTTAAACTTATGGCAGCGTAGATGGTTGGAATTGCTCAAGGATTATGATATGAATATTTTATACCATCCAGGGAAGGCGAATGTGGTGGTCGACGCCCTTACTCGGAAGTCCATGGGTAGCTTGGCTCATTTTGAAGGAGATCAGAGGTCTTTGGCTCGATAGGTTTATCAGTTGGCTAGTCTGGGGGTATGTCTTTCGACCTCAGATGAAGGGGATGTCGTGGTGCGTAATGGAGCAGAATCTTCACTTGTAATGGAAGTCAAGGAAAAGCAATTCAGAGATCAAGCATTGGTACAATTGAGAGAGGCAATCCTAAATCACAAGACCTCGGCATTTTTGCTCGGCAATGATGATGGTGTTTTGCGATGCCAAGGGAGGCTATGTGTTCCGGACGTGGATGATCTTTTGGAAAGGGTTATGGCAAAGGCTCACAATTCCAGGTATTCAGTACACCCAGGTTCTACGAAGATGTATCATGATCTCAAATAGATTTATTGGTGGAATGGTATGAAGACGGGTGTGGCGGACTTTGTGGCTAGGTGTCCGAATTGTCAGCAAGTGAAGGCCGAGCATCAGAGGCCCGGTGGGTTAACGCAGCTTATGGAAATACCGACGTGGAAATGGGAAATGATCAATAATGACTTTCTGGTGGGGTTACCTCGCACTCCACGTAGGTTCGACTCAGTTTGGGTAATAGTGGATCGGCTCACGAAGTCGGCACATTTCTTGCCAGTCAAGTCCACCGATACTGCAGAACAGTACGCTCAATTATATATCAAAGAAATAGTCAGGCTCCATGGCACTCCAGTATCTATTATCTCGAATCGAGGGGCCCAGTTCACAACTAAATTTTGGAAGAAATTTCAGCAAGGTTTGAGTACGGAGGTAAATCTCAGCACAACATTCCAACCACAGACTGATGGACAGGTAGAGCGGACCATTCAGACGCTTGAAGATATGTTACGAGCTTGTGTAATAGATTTAGGTAGCTGGGATGATCACTTGCCGCTTATAGAATTTTCTTATAAAATAGCAGTTTCCATGCTAGTATTCATGGCCCCATTTGAGGAATTGTACGGAAGGAGGTATAGGTCTCCCATTGGATGGTTCGAGGTTGGCGAGGCGGAACTGCTAGGACTGGATCTTGTGCACCAAGCTATGGAAAAATTTAAAGTCATTCAGGAGAGGATGAAGACTGCTCAGAGTCGTCAGAAATCCTATGCGGACGTTCGTCAAAGATATTTGGAGTTTCAAGTAGATGATTGGGTATTTTTGAAGGTGTCTCCCATGAAAGGAGTGATGCGGTTTGGGAAAAAAAGGAAATTGAGCCCTAGTTATATCGGGCCGTATCGGATCGCTCAAAGGATAGGACAGGTGGCTTATAGACTTGAATTGCCCCCTGAAATGTAATTAGTGCACCCGTTGTTTCATGTGTCCATGTTGAAGAAGGTGATTGGGGATCCATCCGCCATTGTGCCGGTAGAGACTGTTAAAATTAATGAAGGATTGTCATATGAAGAGGTTCCAGTTTCTATTCTTGACAGGCAAGTCCGTAGATTGAGGAACAAAGAGATTGCTTCTGTTAAAGTGTTATGGAGAAGTCAAAAAGTCGAGAAAGCCACGTGGGAAGCGGAAAATGAAATGAAAGAGAAATATCCCCACTTGTTTGAATAAGTCTGGTAGTGGTTTTAAAAGTTGTCATCTCTAAGCAATTACATTGGTGTCAAATTTTGTGCAAGAACACTCCACTCCCCTAATTACCCTACTATTGTGACCTCTGAAACTTTGTGCCATAAATTTATATGTCGTTGTGATTATTTAGATCATGTGCAACTCATTGAAATAGTTGAATTACGTTCAACTCATTGTAATAGCTGAATTATGTGCAACTCATTGTAATAGTTGAATTATGTGCAATTTTGTGGAGTTAACCAAACTCTGTGAGGCTTGTGGAAGTAATTGAATTATATGTATCTTGTTGAAATGACCGGATTATGTGCAAGATGATAGAGTAACTAAAAATGTGTGGAATTGGTTAAAAGGTGTTTCGGGGGCTCTCAGACAGGTGGATAGGCCTATATTCGAAGGAAACTCTGGCAAAATTGAAATTATCGGAGTTGGTGAAGATTTGGGGGTTGGTTAATTTTGTGTTTTTCCTACTCTAGTGATTCCACGATCCTTATTCGAGGACAAATGATATTAAGTGGGGGAGAATGTAAAGACCCGTAAAATTGTATGGCTAAAAATAATGCCCAAACAGGTCCTCGTGTTGTTATAACTGTAGAAATTCTTAAAACGGACCCTTTTTGAATAAAAAGTACCCCCGGACTTAAAATGGTAAAATTTTCCAGATTTGCGCAGGTTTGCAGCCTGTTATGCGATCGCAGATCAATATGTGGACCGCATAGTTGTCGCATACTTCGAAAGTTTGCTGTCCATTTTGAGGACAGCTATGTGGCCTAGAATGTGATCTCATTTCACGAATGCAGGCCGCATAGTTGTCGCATTCTTGCACCTTGATTTTTTCGAATGGAGTTATGCGACGCACTATGAAATCACACAACAAGTATGCAGACCGCATAGTGATCGCATACCTGGGCAGTCTGCTTCTCTTTTTGGCCCAGCTGAAGGACACTTATGCGACGGGTATGCGGACCGCATAACAGGAATGCGATCGCATTCCTGACCGCATACTTGCTTCGGGCCTTCTAATTTCTAATTTTAAAACCCGAACCCCAGCTTTATAAAACACCCATCCCTTTCATTTTTAAAGGCTATCTGATGAAAATAGAGACTAGTGAAGTGGGTTCTAGTGAGAGAAGTCCCCATCTTCCCCAAATTAGTCCTCCATCTCTACTCAGGCCTGGAAGTTATTGAGTAATTATGATCTTCTTCATTCTAAGAGGTGAGTCCCCGCCCCGTTTCCTTTTAATTCTCATGTTTTGGCTAAAATTTGTAGAAAAAATAAATTGATTTTTGGAGATAGAAGCCGATACCTCGCATGCTTGTAAGTTCAACTCTATAATCTAGTAAAGGGAAACGAATTTGGGTAATTATTCACAAGAAGGGGGTTAGTATTCTAAGGGGGGCCACATAGCCTTCGATAAAATGCCTAAATAAGTTCGAATTATGTTTATGGTTCCTAAATCTAAGTGAAATATGTCACATTGTGGAATAGATTGGCGGTGCTAAACGGTCCGGTGATTTGTGATAAAAAAATTAAAGGGGAATTCCGATTCAATGTATGTATGGCTAACTTTAATCTTTGTAGAGTCACCTTGTTGGTGTCCGAGCACACAGTATGAAATTCTTGCTTGAGCATATGTGAATTGATTTCCCTGCTATGTTGAGGTGTACTAGTTCATTCACTGATTTTTCTTAGTCGATTACCATGCTAATTGAGATTATGAAGGGTGATTCCTTGTGCTTACCCTATCATGTTTAAGGTTCTTTAAATGTTCGAATATGTCGATATGGAAGTATGTGCTACTAAATGAAAGAATTTTAACGTACCCTAATGTGAGAATGTATCTAATTGCTAAGGGACGAGTGCGGCAAATGATAAAAAGAAACTGTGGATTGATTTAATTGAGTTAAATAATGATGGAAACTCCATTTATGAGTTACTGTTTGGTAAGGATTATTGTGCCTTGATTTCATACAGTTATTGGTTGATATGAACTTATGTCTTGATGATGAAGATCCTTGTGATATAATTTGTTGTTGTTGTTGCTATCAAATGTGAATGTACGATGGGATCGGGTGCGCGCCGCAACATAAAGTAATAAGGGTGGAGAGGTAATAAGGGTGAAATGTTATTGTACGGTGGGATCGGGTTGCGTGTCACAACATGAAGTAATAAGGGTGAAGAGGTAATAAGGGTGAAATTTGAATGTACGGTGGGATCGGGTTGCGCGCTGCAACAGATGAATAATTGAAATGAGTAACTATGGAATCTTCATTTGGGATTTTCTGCATATATGTGTGGTACTTGTGTAGTTACCCTAACTGTCTTCCAATTGTGTACTGTTTGATTATACTTAGAATAAACTTTATTCATACGTACCAGTACTATTCAACGGTACTAACGTCCCATTTGCCGGGGGAGCTACATCTTTTATATGGATGTAGGTAGTTCCATAGCAGGTAGCTCAGACTGCCGATAGTGGTGCTTCTACCTTCAGCAGATCCGGTGAGCCCCATTTCCTCTCGGGGCCGTGTGTAGTCTACATCATCTGTTTTGTATATGTTATGTCTTCTAAGGTATAGTCGGAGCCTTGTTGCCGGCAAGTATTGTGTAAACCCTTATTACTCTTAGAGGGTCCGTAGACATGATGTGGGTTGTACATATATGTATTTTGGGCAGTAATCGTGGTCTGAATCGGAATTATTCTATGTTTTGTGATTACCAAATGTTGAAATGATAAAGGACGAAATGAACTCAAATGGTAAATTCATGCTTAAGTTCTATATTTATAATTCATGTGGAATAATGTATATTGTAAACACGGGGTAATGTGTTGGGCAGGAAAGGCAATCCAGGTCCGCTTGACCGGGATCATCCGGTTGGGAACCGGTCTCGCTCCTTGGTTTTTGGGGTGTGACAAACTTGGTATCAAAGTCTAAGGTTTTAAAAGCGTCCTTAGCCGTTTCTAGTAGAGCCCTTCTTATCGGAGTGCTGTCGACCACATCGATAATTAGGGGGTTGCATGGCGTTAGGAAAGTACCCTTTCATTGTTACTCGGTATCGTGCCATGAAGTGGAAGGTGAGAACATCTTTATCTATCTCGTGCATTGTCCCAATTTTCAGAAAATGGCACCCAAGAAGAAAGCTTGACTCAGCCCAGAGGCCAATGCCACCCCAGGAGTGGCCATAAATTCTCCAGCTGGTGGTGCGGGTGTGAATGATTCCTCGGCCACAAACCTGCTCGACTTCTCCACTCTAGGACAGACTATTCATGTTCCTACTCCAGCGGAGGGTGCTTAAATCCCTCCCGCTGACGTTCCTAATCCCTCCTCAATCCCAGCTTCCAGTCTCGATATTTTTGATGGGGACCTCAGGGGAGCTATTCAGATGTTGACTCAGCTAGTGGCCTCCCAGGCCCAAAGATCTCATGCTGCCCCTGCGTCCTCTAGCGAGCAAGGGGATTTTTCAGGTTCCAGAGTCAACTAGTTTCTGCGGTTAGCCCTTCCAGAGTTCACAGGCACCGACCCAGAGGTAGATCCTCAGGAGCTTATAGATGAAATGTACAACTCTCTGGGTTATGAAGGCTATAGAGACAGAGGGGGTTCAGTTGGCTTCCTATAGGCTAAAGGGAGCAGCGTATTCGTGGTTTGAGATGTGGGAGGGTTCCCGTGGGGAGGGGAGCCCTCTGGCGAAGTGGGATAAGTTTGTCGATGCCTTCATGGATCATTTCCTGTCTGCCAAGACTATGGCATCCCCTGCTGCGGAGTTTGAGGTCCTTAATAAGGGCAGCATGAGTGTGTGGGAGTACCACATGGAGTTTGTGCGCCTGTCCAAATATGACATCCAAAATATGCCGACTATGGAGGCCAGAGTTCGACGATTTGTTCAGGGCCTTGGTCCCTTGGTTGTTAATGAAGCTGCTACAGCTGCCTTGCATTCGGATATGAATTATGGGAAGATTGTGGGATTCACAAAAGCTACAGAGGCTCGGAAGTTGAAGATAAGGATGGAGAGAGAGAGAGAGTGGTAGTAGGGCTCGGTCAGCGGGAAACCCTGGGAGTTCAATTGCAGGTGGGATATCGGCCCTTGGGAGAGGGTCATCCCAGTCCTATGCTCAGTCCTCAGCCTGTGCCCCGCCATTAGAGCACAGTTATCAGCAGGGAGGTCGCTTTGGACCAGGTTCAGATAGCAGGAGGTTCCATCAGTCAGGTCATTCAGGTGGAAGGTTCCAGCAGAAGCGGAGGGCCCCATGCCCTAAGTGTGGGAGGTCTCATTCCGAGCCTTGTTACTTGGATATACCGGTGTGCTATAAATGGAGAGAGAGAGACGCCATATCCAGCGAGACTGTCGTGCACCCAGTAAGGACGCAGGTAGGGGAACTGCTCAGCCATCCAGCTCTTCAGCCGCTACATCTTCAGCACGCCCTCCAGCCCGCGGCCCTCATGCTCTAGCAGGGCACGGTGCAGTTAGGGGTGGAGAACGGGGTCGAGGGGGACCAAGTCGGTTCTATGCTTTGAGTGGTCACCAGAGTGCGGAGGCTTCCCCAGATGTTGTCAAAGGTATTTTGATTGTCCAAATGCATGATGTTTATACTCTTATTGATCTCGGATTCTCCTTGTCATATGTTACTCCATTTATTGCTTCAAGTTTTGGGATAGAACCCGAACAGTTTCATGAGTCGTTCTCTATGTCGACTCTGGTTGGCGATTCTATTACGGTCGTGCGAGTCTATAGGAATTGTGTTGTCATGGTGTATGGTCGGGATACCACGACTGATCTTATTGAACTAGAAATTATGGATTTTGACGTTATCATGGGAATGGATTGGCTCTACTCGTGCTTTGCTAAACTCGATTGCCGAACCAGAATTATGAGGCTCGAGTTTCCTAACGAACCGGTTATCGAATAGAAGGGGAATGATGTTGAGCCGAGGGGTAGTTTTATTTCCTGCCTCAAGGCCTCAAAAATGATCAGGTAGGGGTGTATCTACCATTTGGTCTGGGTTGCGGACACCACTACAGAGGTGCCTGCTCCCGAGTCCATGCCGGTTGTGAGTGAGTATCTAGAAGTATTTCCGGATGAGCTTCCTAGAGTTCCGCTAGATAGAGAGATTGAATTCGGGATTGATGTGTTGCCAGGTACGCAGCTAATATCTATTCCACCTTACAGGTTGGCGCCAGCGGAACTGAGAGAGTTGAAAGAACAATTGAAAGATCTATTGGAAAAGGGTTTCATTCGTCCAAGTGTATCTCCTTGGGGCGGACCGGTTCTTTTTGTCAAGAAGAATGTTCTATGAAGATGTATCATGATCTCAAAGAGATTTATTGGTGTAATGGTATAAAGAGGGGTGTGGAGGACTTTGTGGCTAGGTGTCTGAATTGTCAACAAGTGAATTCCGAGCATCAGAGGCCCGGTGGGTTGACGCAGCTTATGGAAATACCGACGTGGAAATGGGAAATGATCAATATGGACATTGTGGTGAGGTTACCTCGCACTCCACGTAGGTTCGACTCAGTTTGGGTAATAGTGGATCGGCTCACGAAGTCGGTGCATTTATTGCCAGTCAACTCCACCGATACTGCAGAACAGTACCCTCAGTTATATATCAAAGAAATAGTCAAGCTCCATGGGATGATCACTTGCCGCTGGGATGATTTAGGTAGCTGGGATGATCACTTGCCACTTATATAATTTGCTTATAATAACAGTTTCCATGCTAGTATTCAGATGGCCCCATTTGAGGCATTGTACGGAAGGAGGTGTAGGTCTCCGATTGGATGGTTCGAGGTTGGCGAGGCGGAACTTCTAGGACCAGATCTTGTGCACCAAGCTATGGAAAAAGTTAAAGTCATTCTAGAGAGGATGAATACGACTCAGAGTCGTCAGAAATCCTATGCGGAAGTTCGTTGAAGAGATTTGGAGTTTCAAGTATATGATTGGGTATTTTTGAAGGTGTCTCCCATAAAAGTAGTGATGCGGTTTGGGAAAAAGGTAAATTGAGCTCTAGGTATGTCGGGTCGTATCAGATCGCTCAAAGGATAGGACATGTGGCTTATTGACTGAACTTGCACCCTGAAATGTCATTAGTGCACCCGCTGTTTCATGTGTCCATGTTGAAGAAGGTGATTGGGGATCCATCCGCCATTGTGCCGGTTGAGACGGTTGAAATTAATGAAGGATTGTCATATGAAGAGGTTCCAGCTGCTATTCTTGATAGGCAAGTCCGTAGATTGAGGAACAAAGAGATTGCTTCTGTTAAAGTGTTATGGCGAAGTCAACAAGTCGAGGAAGCCACGTGGGAAGTGGAAAATGAAATGAAATAGAAATATCCCCACTTGTTTGAATAAGTCCGGTAGTGGTTTTAAAAGTTGTCATCTCTAAGCAATTACATTGGTGTCAAATTTTGTGCAAGAACACTCCACTCCCCTATTTACCCTACTATTGTGACCTCTCAAACTTTGTGCCCTAAACGTATATGTTGTTGTGATTAGTTGGATCATGTGTGTCACGACCTATCTTCCAACACAGGTCGTGATGGTGCCGAACACCGGAGTCAGGCAAGCCAACAGTTGTTTACTAGTGAGATTATCCTTATTTAACATACCAACCCCACATATTCCCAAAGTTTTTAAGCCTAGATCATTTAAATAAAAGCGGAAACATTAACCAACTTAAGTAAATACAACCACAATGAACATGATCCAATATATACAGTCCCAAAATAAAGAGTCTACTATGTGCGTGCTAGGAGCTAGTGTCACAAGTCAACAGGCGAACTAGTAGAATATACAAAGATTATACAAACCGTATTGCTGTCTGAGAGAAGTAGACAGAAATGAACAAAAGATAACTCCATAGCACAGTTGAGAATCACCAAGAGAGGCAGCTCACCGTGGAATCAGGTCCAGAATATACGTCAAGCTCCGGTCGGGTAACCAGAAGCACTAGCCTCCGAACCTGTACAATTAAGTACAGAAGTGCAGCACGAGTACATAAATATATATGTACCTAGTGAGTATCCCGCCTAACCTCGAAGAGGTAGTGACGATAGGTCGACTTGACACTCACTAAGGTCCAACAATATAATTTAACAGAATGTAATGGAAACAGTATGCATGTAAAGACAGTGAAGCAACAAGTATATATGTAAGATACTGAAATCCAGGAAGAATACTGGGAATAAATAAAACAATTACCACTTCACTTTTTCCCCAAATATCTGTCATATCAATATCCATGAATTTAGTAGCAAATAAATCATACGCATGAAGGGTAAGGACAACCGGCCGGAGTCATAAGATAGTCATGCATGTGCACTGCCGAGGATCGAATGACACGTACCAAAAGTGCACCTCTCCACAAAGTACTCACGTCTATGCACTGCCGAGGATCGAACGACCCGTTCCAAAAGTGCATCTCTCAACCTCTTTATGCACTGCCGAGGATCGAACGGCCCATACCAAAAGTGCATCTCTCAATCCCTCTCTATGCACTGCCAAGGATCAAACGGCCAATACCAAAAGTGCATCTCTCAATCCGCCGTGGCGTACCACTCGTTCCCATAAGAATGGGAGAAATCACACTCCGCGCGCGGAATTTAAATTGTGAAGCGGTCACATGCACACACATTATTCCTTTTTAAAAGAGAATACTTTTCAGTGAAACAATTTCTTACAAGTTTTTCTCAAATTTCATAACTTCGGGGAAATAAGAAACATGAACGTTAATTCATTAAGCATGTATTTCATATCAAGTAAAACACAAGGCATGATGTGGGCCTAACTACGGACTCTCGTCAATTTGTACGTACGTAGCCCCAACAAATTATCACATATAGCATTTAAATCACCTAGGGGGACAATTCCCCCTTACAAGTTTAGAAAGGAGACTCACCTTGCGTCGAATTTACTCCCCGGACTGAGAACGCGCCCGAAACTTTGAACTCTACACCCGAGGACTCGAAACTAGCCAAATGTTATACAAATACATTAATTTATATTCAAGGCATGGAATTATCCTATTATTTAGCCAAATTCACCATTCTTGAAGAAAATCTAAAATCCGACCCCTGGCCCGCATGCTCGGATTCCAATAATTATCGAAGGAAACCCTCACCCAAAGCCTAAGGATCATTAATATACGATTTTAACTTGATTCGATAGCAAATTTACGGGTAAATTCTAAAATTATTGAAAGCCCTAGGTTACTACCTAATTCTTGATTTTTCACAAATTATGTGAGTAAACTTAACTAGGAATTCATGAATGAGGATAATATTAGAGTATAATTTACTTACCTTCAATAACCAAGTCGTTTACCCCTCTAAAATGGTGGAAATTGCCCCAAGGAAGAAGAAGAAGATGAGAAAAAATGAATTAAACCCGTGTATAAAAATACAATATTTGAACAGTGTTTTCGCACTTGCGGCTCGAGGACCGCACCTGCGGTCTCGCACCTGTGAGGAAAGGCTCACACCTGTGGAAATGGACTGGGGAGCCTAGGCCCGCACCTGCAAAAATGGACTGGGGAGCGGGGTTGATTCCGATTGCACCAAATACTTCACAGACCGGGGGAGGAGCTCAGACTCCCGCCGCTCACACTCTTGAGCAGCAAGGTCATGTTGGTCAGGTTCCAGGTGTCGTGGCAGCACAGTCTGTGGTCCCAGTTCAACCCGTGGTTAGGGCAGCAACATCTGAGGAAGAACATCTTAGACTTGATAGGTACAAGAAGTACAACCCTCCTACCTTCAGTGGATTGACGATAGATGATGCCCAGGGTTTTCTGGAGGAGTGTCACCACATTCTTCGTACTATATGTATTGTGGAGATGAGTGGGGTTGCTTTTTTCACATTTCAACTCAGAGGAGCGACTTATCAGTGGTGTTGGGCATATGAGTTCGGCAGCCTGACCGATCAGCCTCACTTACATGGGGTCAGTTCTCGGAGATGCTCTTTAAAGAGTATATCCCTCATAGCCTCAGGGATGCCTGGCGCGCGGATTTTGAGAAGCTGCGCCAGGGCACTATGTCAATATCGGAGTATGCCGTCAGATTCAGTGATTTGGCTAGACAAGCACCTGCTTTGGTTGCTACAGTTAGAGAGCATGTTCGTAGATTCATTGAGGGCCTCAGGCGTGATATTCGGTTCAGCATGGCTCGGGAGTTAGAGTCGGATGTTTCATTTCAACAGGTGGTAGGGATTTCTTGCAGAGTTGAGGGGATGTTAGATCGTGAGAGAGATGACAGACGGTACTTTGAGAGAGATGGCAGGCGGGGCTATGAGAGAGAGGACAAGCAAGGACAGAGAATCTAGAAGGCCTCGTAGGCCGGAGAGATCTATTGGTCCTTATTTTGGTGGTAGGGTACGACATGGTAGAGGTTTTGTGGGTCAGCCAGTTCAGTTTGCACTTCTGGCTTCACACAGTGTTCCAAGTGCTCATGGGTCTCATAGTACTCGTATTGCACAGTTTTCACAGCCACGCCAGCAGAGAGGTTGTTTTGAGTGTGGAGATACCAGTCATAGCGTGAAAGATTGTCCTAGGATTTAGGCAGGTGTGTCACAGCAGGGCATTCAGGTGAGTAGAGGGTGCCCAAGAGAGGGAGGCCCGACCCGTTGATGTGTTTCGCAAAGTAGGCTGGAGGCCGTTGTGCCAGATGTTATCGTACGAGTATGTTTTGATTTGTTACAGAGAGGAACCATTTGTATTTCATTATAGTTCTACTGGTCGGGATGAGTTCCTCATTTGTTTTTTCGTATATGAGTAAGTTTCATGCTTTGCACTTTATTTTCGCGTTTGCTCCTATTTGGAGATTCTATAAGTAGTATCTAGTGTCTATCATTGTTTTCATTCATCATTGAGAGTGGTGAGACTAGAAGTGAGTCCTTGTTGTCGTCATGGTAGGCTTGATGTGATTTTTTTCCTGAGTACTTTGATTACGAGCTGTGATTTGATACCCTATTGAGACGAGAGTTAAGTGAGCTTTACGATTTTATTGGCAGAGCTGAATTAGTGGGAGATTTCAATTGGTATGATATATTTTTGGTATGTGATTTAGAGTTGAGGGCGAGACCCTTGTGATCTTTTGTGATTCGATATGTTAGGACCGCGTTGAGTACCGTGGTGGAAATTATATCGAGATAGAATCCTTATGATTAGTTTATATGCTTTCATTCTTTCCTTGTTATATCGGTTGTGGGTTAGTACTGATAGAGAGTAGTGCCTGTCGGCCCTATTTGATAGTTTCGTGATGTGTTCTCTTTTTCATATTCAGTCATCTTCGTTATGTGCTTCATCAGTTTTAACTTGCGGGGTGTGTGCCTGGTGGTGTTAGTTGTGGCTTGGTGATTCGGGTGTCTAATAATGAGGCCTTCGTGTCTCTTGCATCATTATCAGTGTTATGAAGGGTTGAAACAGAGTTGTTTCAGGTATGAGGCTAATCGCGAGTGCTGGATTGATTTTCGGGAAATTACTGTGATCAAAAGTGTTATTATGAGCCTATGTGCGGTGTGCTATATTGTGTGGTTATATTTGTGGGTGTAGGCATGAGTTGATGTAGTTGGTTGAGGCTGATGCCGGATATGGATTTAGAATCGGGTCTTTGGAAATGAGTAGAAGGTGAGAATTGAGGTTTGAGGCTTATCGGTGGTGGTGGGAAGGTTAAATTGCAGTTGAGATGGTGTCATCAGGCTTATGTAGATTGGGGTGATGCGGGATCACCCACGGGTATATGTTGGAAGTGTGCATCTAGTGATTCGGAGACTTCGGGGTAATTCTTAGCACGTTCGAGGACGAATGTTTGTTATAAGAGGGCGAGAATGTAACGACCCGGCCAGTCGTTTTGAGAATTTAAGTTTTGTTCTGTGGTGTAAGGTCTTGAACAGATTCATATTATGTATATCGACTTGCATGCATGGTTGAATTCAGCTACCGGATGATTCAGAGTCGAATTAGAAGAAAGGTTTTATTTTGGAAGCTTAAACGGTAAGAACTTGGCCGAAATTTGATTTTGGTGTAAATGGCCCCGGAATGAGTTTTGGGTTATGTCAACAACTCTGTATGGTGATTTTGGACATAGGCGCGCATCCGAGATTGGATTTGGAGGTCCATAGAGTAATTTTAGGCAAATCGATGAAGTTGGAAAACTTGAAGTTTGGGGAAATGGAGAAGTTTCACCACAATTGACTTTTTGAGATATCGGGGTCGGAATGCGATTCTGAGAGTCGGAGCAGCTTTTGGATGTCAATTGGGACTTGTCTGCAAAATTTGGCGTCATTCCGAGTTGAATTTATAGGTTTCGTAACGAGTTTAGAAATTTGAAGATTTGAAAGTTCATAGTTCGATTCATGACGCGATTTGCCTTTTCGGTGTTGTTTGATGTGATTTGAGACCTCGAGAGAGTCTGTGTAGGGTTATATAACTTGTTTGTATGTTTATACGAGGTCTCAGAGGCCTCGAGTGTGTTCCGGATGGGCCTCGGCCCAATTTATTCTGTTTTTGATTGCTGGTTTCTGGTGTCTGATCTCCTCTTTCACGTAGTGTAATGTCGACCTGCCATATTTTTCTTCTTCCCGTCCGCGTTGGTTGGCCTGTGATCGCGTATGTATTCTTCTTCTTCCTCCGTGTTCGCATCATAGTGCCCACGTTCGCGTATTTTAGCGGCAGCAGCTTGTGATTTCCCATTCCTCTTCTGCGTTCGCATATTGTCTCTCGCAATCGCATAGTGCATTTCTTGGACTCAGCATATTTTTCCCTTTTTGTGATCGCAATGTTCGGTACGCGATCGCGTAGCACAATTTGGACAGTAAACACTTTCCTTCTACGCGGTCGTATCAATTCTTCCACGATCGCGATTGAACAAATACCTGGGCAGGGATAATATATTTCCAAATTGAAGGCTATTCCATTTTTTATCACAACTTGACTTGTAGAGGTCGGTTTTGAGCGATTCTTGGTGGATTTTTCAAGAAATTCGATTGGGTAAGTGTTCTTCACCTAGAATTAAATATATTCCATGATTTAGTCTTTGTTTTTATCCTTTAAATTGTATTTTTAGTTGGGGAAAATGTTGGTTTTTGGAGAAATTTCCAAAAACGAAATTTCATGATTTGAGGGGCGAAATGGTATCGGAATTTGGTAATTTTTTTATGGTTAAACTCATTTTGGAATGGGTGTTCGGATTTTATAAAGTTTGTCGGGTTCCAAGATGCAGGCCAGGGCTGAATTTTGGGTCAATTTTTAGATTTTTGTAAAGATCAAAACTTTATTATCCGCAATAGTTCCTTATAAGTTTTATGTGTGTTTTGAAGTTGTTCTAGTTAGATTTGAGCCGTCCAGAGGCCTTTTCATCGAGAAGTCCATTTTAGAGTACCGGGTTGTCGCCTTTGAGGTAAGTATCTTGCCTAACCTTGTGTGGGATAATTACCCCTTAGGATTGAGTCTGTTATGTTGATTGTTGTCCGTGTACGCGAAGTGACGAGTGAGTGCTCGGACTTATGTGTGGAAAGTTGGACCTTTAGGAATCTTAGGTCCTTATATTCGCTGAGTATGAATTGTTCTTGACGTGATGGAGTTCCTAATTTCCTAATTTCATCCTTAATTCTTAATGTAGAGTTCTTACTTTTGGATTTACTCTTATTGCCTATTTGACTCCTAATTGGCTTATCTGGCGATTTTATCCCTTTTACTGTCATGCTATGTCTTCTTAGCTGCTTATCTCAAATGATAATTATCAACATCTCATCTTATAATTGTTTTTCTAAACTAAGGTTATGATTATTTTCATGTTGCTTGTCCTTAAGTGGAATTTCTGAATACCCTCGAAACTGCCCGACCTTAAAGGAAGTTTGGATAGACTATACCTTAGTTGAATTTCCCATACATAGAGTTATCGGATTCGTGTTGATTCCTTGTTGTTAACCTGTGCATTTAGGTACGACTGTTACATGTTATTTTCCTTCCTTGTTAAGCAGTTCTTAATATTCCTAACATTCCTTATTGTGTTTATTTCTTGTGAACTAGTTTTGCCTATCTTTTGATCGAAGGTTCTTGAGTCGAGGTATTATTGTATCTTGAATTGTTTCCATTGTTGTTGTTGTATATGTTGTAGTGATACACGAGGTTTCTGCCGTGCAGTTGTTGAGATGGGGATTTACACGAGGTTTCTGTCGTGTCGTGCTTAAATTGAGGGTTTGCGCATGTGGAGAGACAAGGTGGGAACATTTTTATGCATGTGTGGCAAAAACATTTACTATTACACATGTGGCGAGACAAGGTGGGCTTTGTCAGGGATTGTTTGTGATACTTGTGTTGGCCTAGGGGCATTCTTTGTTGCTTATATTGTGTAATGGTACACTTACCATGTGTGTTTATTCGTGTGGAATTTGTGAGTAAATGATGTACGTGTTGTCCTTTTTCTTTCCTTATGCTTATTAGTGGTTGAATAATGTTAGGACACCTGCACAAGAATACACGCAGTTAAGTACCACTATCAGATTAAGGGTTCCTTGTTGTTGTCGAGTTTAGATACTCTTGTTGTACTTATCATATGTGTGGAAATGACCCCAATTGGCATGTGAGTCGTCCGTGCAGTTATTACTTTAATGAGGGCACCAGATGCCAAGTGTTAGGGTTCGGATATTGGGACCCGTGAAATGGTGAATTGTCCGAGGTTTGGAACGTCGTGTAGATGACTGCGAACTTGATGCAGAGGTGGTCGAAGTTGTTGAGTCATTTCTTGTCCTTGTTGTATATTTACATTCTAGATTTAGTTGTGTTCTATTCACGTTTTTTGTGTTATTTCATGTTGTCCGCTGATACTTGTTGTTTTCCCTCCTTACCAAATTTACTGTATTGTTAGCTATATTTCTTGGCCTTTATGTGTATATCATGTTATTCCATTATTCAAATATTTATACTTGTTTAGTTTAATAGACCATTGGGTGTCTTGATTAGTCCTCTTCACTACTTCACCGAGGTTAGTCTTAATACTTACTGGGCCGCTGTGGTGTGTTTATGCTACACTTCTGCATATTTTCTTGCAGATTCCAGGTTTTGCGTAACTGGTCGATCGAAAGTTAGCAGCGCTGTTGCTGTTGTAGAGACTCAAGTTAAAACCGCTACAGCGGGTTTCGGAGTCACCGTCTTATTTTTTTGTTCATACATTGTAGTGCTTAATTATGAAAAGCGATATTTAGGATTTATAGTGTAAACTTCTCTAAAGCTTATAACTTGTACTTACCGGGTTTTGGGAAGATGTGTAATGTGTAGAGATATATTTCAAAAAGCACTTAAATGATTCTCATATTATGATTGATGTTTATTAATAATAGGCTTACCTAGTCCTTAATACTAGGTTCCATCACGATACCCAACGGAGGGGAAATTGGGTCGTGACAGTTATCAGAATCAGTATTGAATAATCAATATTATCCTTAGCCCCACAATGGGCACCAAATTGCGTACCCTAAAATTTGGATAACAATAAAACTTATATTGTGGTTTTAAGGATATGTGATTTCACCCAATACCAATTGATAAATAAGAAAATAGATGATAGAATTAAATTGGAAATAAATCAAACCAATGTGCGAACAAAACTTCAGCCTCGAATTATAGTACCCTCGAGGTGATAACTGTATAAGAACAATTAAGATAGAACAATTTGAAGAACAGTAACAAGCAAAAAACAAAGAATTTTTTTCTCGGTGAATAATGATGATTACAAATGACTGGAACTCCACTTTATATAGTAAAGGAATCCTAATTATGGTATACTTCTAATTACATAAGGGAATCGTATAAACAGCTAACTAACCGCTTTTTATTTGATCCATTATGATATTCACGCCACTATCATCGACCAATCACGGATATCTCACTTTTTTTGTTACCAAGCTATCCCCGATGTTACTCGAAGTCTGTCTCCCTTGACTTCGATTGATTCTGACCTCAATCTCGAAAGAGACTTCAACCTCGAACTCAGTGCCTCAACTCTTCGATGCAACGTCCTAGTCTCAATCAAATAGTGAAATCGGATAACCCTGATTTCTATCGTATACAGCTTCCTTAATCTAGTTTACTGCTTCATTATTTTTATATACTGCTCTGTTACTTTGTCGCATTTTTGTTATCATGTATTTAAAACTCATATATTAGATCATACTTTATCTTCATGCTTTAATATCATATGAAACATAGGTAATCTTCAAATAATATATTATTTAAAAAAAAACTAGTTAGTAATTAATCCTCACTTCAATAATTCTAATTTACTCGTATCATTATTATGTTCTCGCTCACCTTTTACTTTTATTAAAAGATTTTGAATCCTAGAGCTTAGCAAAAACAGGTGCCCATTTTCAAAAGGAAATCAGAACTGAATAGCAAGCTCTACTATCACAAGACAAAAATCAAATTTTATGGCAGAAAATGAAAACCGTTGCCATAAAGGATTTCCAACAAAATGATCTTTCTTTAAATCTTCAAATCAACATATATCTTTAGAAAACATTTACAAAGACCTTTAAGAATTACACCTATCCCCTAAATCAACTGTTTTCATAACTTAACCTCCTTCCATAAGTTTTATAAAATATAAACCATCTACCTACATATTTTCAAACCTCTTTCAACTTATCTTTAAAATATTTTATAAATTTACACCCCTCTTAAGTCTCACATTCCTTTTTATACTCTCCCTTAGGTATACAATAAGGCGTCCTCTTTGATATTAATTAAGTATAGTACAAATAAATGATCCTCTAAAATTAGTTTAAGTCCTATGGAGCTACCTCGGGTAGATTTTAAGGGTTTCCTAACACCTTTCCCTTAGAATAACAAGAACCTTACCCATAATCTCACTGGTTAGCAGACCAATAAAAATATAACTTAGTAATTAAATCGATATCTTAGTATATCTTTAAATATTAGGTGACGCCTCAATTTTATCAACAACAGAGAAACAACAAGTTGAATCTTATTTTGTCTAGTGTAAAATAGGTTGTAACAAGTCCAAACAGAACTCACAATTGGAGAATTTAGCATACAACCTCTTTTCCCTCAAAATCTGAAGCATAATCCTCAAATGTAGTTCATGTTCCTCAGCACTATGGGAATACACCAAGATATTGTCAATGAACACAATGACAAAGGAATCAAAATACGGCTGGAACACACTGTTCATCAAATGCATGGAGGATTATGAGGCATTAGATAGCCCAAAAGACATCACTAAAAATTCAAAATGCTCAAAATGAATCCTAAAATTCATCTAGGGAATGTCTGAGGCCATGATCTTCAACTGGTGATACCCCATTCTCAAATAAATCTTCGAGAACATCCTAGACACCTGAAGTTGGTCATATAAGTCATCAATTCAAGGCAAGGAATACTTGTTCTTGATAGTAACCTTGTTCAATTGCCTGTAGTCAATACACATCCTCACGGGCTCATCCTTCTTCTTCACAAACAACATCGACACCCCATGGTGATATACTAGGCCTGATGAACCCCTTGTCCAACGAATCATGCAACAGTTCTTTCAATTCCTTCAACTCTGTTGGATCCATGAGATACGGTGGAATAGATATTGGGTGAGTGCCCCATACCAAGTCAGTACCAAAATCAATATCCCTATCGGGTGGCATGCTCGGTATGTCTGTGGGGAACACATCTGGTAACTCCCTAACAAGAGGAGCTGACTCAACGGTAGAAGTATCAGCAGTAACATCTTTTACAAAGGCTAGGTAGGCTAAATACCCCTTATCAACCATCCGCTGAGCCTGCAGAAATGAAACATCCCTACTAAATGTATACCCAATAAATCATTTCCATTCCAACCTTGGCAACCTTGACATTGCTAACGTGACGGTCTTAACGTGACAATCAAGAATAGCATGACATGGATATAACCAATCTATACATAAGATCACATCAAAATCCACCATACTAAGCAACAAGAGGTCAAAACTGGTCTCATAGCCCTCAATAGTAACCAAACAAGACCGATACATACGATCCACCATAATAAAGTCACCCATATGTGTAGATACATGAATAGGAACATCAAGAGAACTACGGGGTAATCCCAAATACGATGCAAAGTACAATGACACATGGAAATATGTATAAATAGGATCAAATAGAATTGATGCATCTGTGAAATAGACCGACACATTACACAGTGTAATAGTTTGAACTGGAGTCACTATATGAGAACTCTATTGTGTTTCACCTCTACAATGCATGGGGCAATAGCTCTTGATATTCCTTACCTCTCCACGCTCAAAACAACCTCGAGGTGAGAATGGCTATTGAATTTGAGGCTGTCTTTGATTACCCGAGTACCCACTGGAAGAGCGCTAAGCTGAAGGAGCATGCTAGGAGCTCGGTGTTGGCAAATGAAGACTAAAGTAGAACACCATGAGTGCGCTAATAAATTGAGGGAGATGGCCTTCTAGGATGGCTTATACCAGAATGGTTCGTACCTCTAAACGAGGTACCACTGAAACTGCCAAGATATCGGGGCTTCTTTCCTCTCTCCACCACGGTCTCCCTACCTTGACTCTGAATGCGATCAATCATGTGCACTATGTCTACAGCCTGAAAAAATGTTGTACAAGTCTCTACCTCCCTGGAGATAGAAATCTTGATACCAAAATTTAACTGCGCAAACCTCCCAAACTTCTCAACCTCGGTGGGGATCAAAAAAGTGTCATGATGGACTAGATCATTGAATCTCATCTCATACTTGGTCATGGACATACGACCTCGCTGGAGGTGATTGAATTGACCCCACATATCCTCCCTGTGCTTGTGGGGAATGAACTTCTCTAAGAAGAGATGTGAGAACTGGCTCCAAGTAAGTGGAAGTGATCATGCTAGCCTAGTATGTTCATATTACTGCCACCACCTCTTGTCTAGTACCCTAAAGCTGAAAAGTAGTGAATGTGACCCCATTCTGTAGAATCTCTTTACAACCATCTAAGAAATCATATGCATCTGCCAAAGAATCATCATCATAACGTGGAGGACCCATCTTCCTGAACCAATCAAACCTATTTTACTCCTCCTCAAATATAGCGGCCTCCACTATCGGCCTAATTGTAACCACATGAGGATGTCCCCCGATCTATAGTACTCTTGGTGTCTGATAACCAGTTGCAACCTGCTCAGGAGTGTGAGTGGTGGGAGTTTGTGCCCCCCCTGGCCTGAGAAGTAGCAGTTACCATAGGAAGTATTATGGTCTATGTTAGACCCTCTACAAGACCAACCAAATCAATAAGAACATCATGACGTATTGTGTTAAAAATAAGTCCCTCCAAGATCTGAGTTGGTCCAACTAGCTCACCCTTATCAAAATCTTGCTCATCCACCGGAGCTACTAGCGGCTCCACGTCGGCTTCCCTAGTAGTGGCTCTAACTGTAGTGTCGACCTTGCCTCTACCTTGACCACGACCTCTAACAACCTTATCCTGAAGGGCTAGTGCCTTTCCAACAACTCCAGATGAACGTGTTTGCACCATCTGCGAGAGAATAAAAGACCAATGATTCAAAATTTGGTTCGATATGTCACACAATAAAGAATGAAACATTGGTAGTTCCCTAACTTTATGTAGCCTCTCGAAGATGTCTATGTATTGATCCACAAGACTCTACTAGACTTGCTCGATACTCATGAGACCTACACAACCTAGAGCTATGGTACCAACTTGTCATGATCCAAAATCTCACCTAAAGTCCATGATGGCGCCTAGTTGAACTTTCTAAGAAAGTTAACTCGAAGTCAACAAATGAATTCCATTTCATTATTTAATAAAGATAGATTATAACTACAGATGGAAAAAGTCTAATAATAGTGAAAATATTTGATAAAACCACAAGCAAGGCCTAAACATGGCCAAAACAATAATCCCCAAGACTAGGTTGCACAAGTACGTGAGAAAACTATGGAAATGAGATCAAGTCTATTTACATGCCAAACTATCCAAAATACAATAGACAGAAGTAATAAAAGGAATGGGGACTCAGGAAATGCAAAGTAGGTTCATAAAGTGCAGCTCCACCTAAATCTCCATGAAATCTCCTAGATCAATTGAGAAGCTTCTCTAGGACCCACCTAAGGATCTGCATAAAATGATGTGCAGAAGTGTAGTCTGAGTACCCCACAATCGGTACCGTGTAAGTATGAAGTTTAACCTCGAAGAAGTTTTGTCAAGGCTAGATGCTTCTGAGTACTTACCACACAAGAATAATAATAGAATTTAACAACTGAACAATAAGAAATATCATGAATAACAAGAGTTAAAGATATCAACAGTTAAAAAGTAATAAGCACGTTTTTTCTGGAACATAAGTTACCACAGCACTGCTTAGATATCGAAATAAAGAATAACATGTTCAAATAACAGAGTTATGACTCCCAATTAGCACATAAGGATGTCAAGTTATTAACAGTAAAATAAATACTTCTAACTGAGTGATTAATAGGAATGTATGCTCAACCGGTACAATATCCATGTACCCTGATACACAATCCATGTATCAGCGTAACCCAATAAACACAATACATGTATCGATCCGATACAAAATTCACGTACCGAGCACACTCACATGGCCCAAAATAACATGGGTTATCACCTAAATCTAGAGGGATGGATCCAAATCCAAGCGGAAGAGGGTTATAATAGCACTCCTCATAAATGAAAGTTTCGATTATCATGTCCAATGTGCCATAACTGTATTGCACTCGCACGCTTACCCTTCATGCAATAATCCCCTGTCCAAATCACGTATCCATTATTGAAAATGTATGCATATGTTCAATAATTATAGATAGAAGATACACAAGGACTCAATAAATATCATACTGATATATGCTCATGAAATCTCTCTGTGACTACGGATAATTATGCAATTTCACATACCAAGAATAAGCTCCCATGCTTTCACTATTAGTCAAAAGCCTAGGCATGATTTATAACATAAAGAAGAGATCAACATAGTCACATAGTTCAAGCAAATCATGGATCAATTGAGCATGTAGACAAAACAAGGCATACATTAATTCAATTATACCCCGGCCATAATATAAACTTGCTAAATGTATATGCGGTCGACACCATGTATATATACTTCTCCCAATACCTTAAAGACATATCAAAAAAGTCAAATCCTAGGGGTTTTCCTCTTAACAAGATTAGTCAAGAGACTTACCTCCACCCGGTAGCCTTAAAAATCACCAAAAGAACAAAATCTCAAAATTCAACTCCAAACGGCTCGAGTGTAGTTAAATAGAACCCAATAATGTCAAACAAAGAAATACCATGTTAATTTGTGGAACTTTACCTAATTAATTTCAATATAACAACATGCAGTCATCGAATCAAAGGATTTGGGAGAAGACTCTAAAGGAATGGACTAGAGAGAAGAGAGAAAAATTTTATTGAAGAAGAAGTAATTATGAAATTTGTACAGTTGTCTCTAGGGGAAATACTTCCCTTTTTAACTAATGATTAGTACTAAGAGGTTTCCCTCTAGATTTATCAGGAAACTAAAAGGTTTTACTCTAGGTCTTTCATTCTCACAGATATAGCTTTAGGCAATAAGGAACAATTAGAAAAATAAAGTGGCAAAATCAACACCTCTATTTGGTCTTTGACCCAATGCTTCTTGATATGTGTTCAAGAAGCAAGATTACGACTCAGGAGTAACTCTGCAATTATGATATTGAATCATACCCTGATATTTAGGGAAGGGCCAACAACCTCTCCTTATATGATATTTTGTGTACGACTATAGAGTTTGAAAACACTGTCTAGAGACTATGAGGCAGACATTGTTATGGATAATTCATCAGAGGACTATGATTCTTCCTAGTCTGATGATGAATTTTTCAGAAGTAGTGGTAATTTTTTTTCATGAGGAAAGTGTGTTTAATACTCCTACACAAGTCCAACAAAATGTTACTTATTTCAACAGCCTCTCTCCTAGAGGCTCATCCAATTCCAATGCCCCGTTAGAAAAGGAAGACCAAGGTACAAAAGCACTACCACAAAACATTTCCCCTAATGTTTCCAATTATTAGTACTCTTTCATGGAATAATAGAGGGGTAGGTTCTAAAGGTGCTACAAGACTCAATCTCCTTAAAAATGAATACAAGATTTCTTATTTGTTCCTTCAAGAACCTATGGTAGGAGCTCGTAAGATTGACAAGTATATGAGGAAGCTAGGCTATCAATCATGCTACCATAACTACTCCAATAAGATATGGATCTTCTGGTCCTCTGAATGCGCTTTGGATATTGTTGAAGACAAGGAGCAACATGTTCTAGTTCACATAACTCAATCACAAAGTCCTATCCCATTTTACTTGTCTATTGTCTATGCTAAATGTGAGGAATATTGCCAGTAGAATCAGTGGACCATGGGGTATTTTAGCGAATTTCAATGTCATCACAGGGGCTGAAGAGAAAATAGGGGAAGACCATATAGAGTGGATGAAAGTTTTGACTTTATCTCCTGCTTATCCGACTGTAACCTTAAAATGCAAGCTTTATGGGCTCAACTTTACATGGAGAAAAGACTTGACATGCTCGTTTACTACTAAGAGTGGTTTGACAACTTTGGAGGAACCTCTATTACTCACTAGTCTCGTTCATTCTCTCACCATGATCCCCTTCATTTCTTGTAAGGGTAATAACATTGATTTTGTTAGAGACTTCAAATTCTTGAATATCTGGGCAGACCACAAGGACTTCTTAGAAGTAGTTCAACAGGTTTGGGACATCAATGTGGTAGGGAATCCTCTACTTACTCTCCACCAGAAGATCAAGAACACTTGTAAATCTGTCAGTGTTTGGCCAAGCAAAGCATTTGGGGATATCTTTGAGGAACCTAAGAAATTAGAGGTCCTTATCAGAACTTTGGAGGATGCCTCAGTGACTAATAATTTCCCTGACAACATAATGGACCTTTCTAGAGCCAGAGCTGAATTCACTAGATTTCTAAAGCTTCAATACATTGTTTTAAGAAAAAAGGCCAGAGTTAAATGGTTGATGCATGGTGATGCCAATACATATTTCTTCCATGGTTTCATTAAGAATGGGAGGAAAAAGTTGATGAATAAAAATATTAAAGACATGAGGGGGGGGGGGGGGGGGGTAATTGGGTGGAAGGGAACAATAGATTGTAGAAGTTGCTTTAAAATTCTTTGAACACCTATTCACTGCTTAAGACACCCCTGAGGATAGCAGTATTCTGAAGGTTGTTAAGAAAGTGATCTCTGAGGATGACATTTATGCTTTAACTACTATTCATGTTCTTGAGGTGATTAAAAGTGTTTTGTTCTCCATTGATCCTGACATTTCCCCAGGACCAAATGGTCTAACATGCAAATTTTACCAATCCTGCTAGAACATTATATCAGGGGACCTTCTTAATTATGTGCTCTCCTTCTATCAAGGAGCTTATCTTCCTAAATTCTTCACCCATAATTGTATTATTATGCTCCCCAAGTTGATGCTCCTCAAAGCTTCTCCAACATCAGGCCTATCAGTCTATGTAATGTCTCCAGTAAGATCAATGCTAAAGTCATCAATGCGAGAGTTAGCAAGATTTTTCCTAAGTTCATCACTCAAAACCAAAAAGTCTTTGTTAAGGAAGAGCCATAACAGAGAATATCTTACTGGCACACGAGCTTATCAATGATATTGGCAAACCTAGGAAGGGAGCTAATGTAGTTATCAAATTGGATATGGCAAAAACCTATGATAGGGTTTCATGGCCCTTTCTATGTTTTATGCTCAGAGAATTGGGCTTTGCAGAGGAGTGGATTGATCTAATATGTAGATTTATTTCTAACAATTGCTATTCTCTAATTGTGAATGGTACAAGACATGGTTTCATTAAATCTAGAAGAAGTCTTAGACAGGGAGACCCCCTCTCCCCTTCCCTATATATTATTGGTTTTGAACTCCTGTCTCATATGCTCAATAATATATTCTCCAACAACAGGTAGAAAGGTTACTTTATGAATGGTTAGGGACCTTAGATCAACCATCTCTCATTTTCAGATGATACTATCATTTTCTGCAGCAATATGAAGTACTCACTGCAGGTCGTACTGAAGACTTCAACCCAATATGAGAAGGTTTTTGTCCAACTGATTAACAAAAGCAAATGTTGCTTCTCTATGTCTCCCGGGACAGCACAAAGTACCATCACTAGAGTTTGTAAAATTCCAGGTATGAGGTATGACCATTTCCCTATGAAGTATCTTTGGTGACCACTCTACCCAGGAAGGAAGAAATTAGCCTACTACTCTGACATGGTCTCTAAGCTTATTAACAGGATCATGGGGTGGCATCTAAAGTTCCTCTCTTATGTATAAGGCATGTTCTTGCTAGCCCTCAATATTCACACGTTGGCTGCTATTCATCCCCCCAAAGACACCATTGACATGATTGAAAAGTATATCTCTCAATTTTCTTGGTATGGTATTGAGGAGGGAGGAAAGCATCACTGGGTATCTTGGTACAATCTCTATATCCCTCATGAGGAAGGGGTGCCAATTTTAGGAGATTTGAAGACATTTGTTTGGCTTTCCATGCCAAGTAATGGTGGAAGTTTAGAACCATTGATTCTATGTGGTCTCAATTTATGAAGGCCAAATATTCTAAAGGTTCACATCCTCACCTTTAAGTCATGGACTAAAGGTCAATCCTTGAAAGCTATGGGTGGCATCAAATATATGGTGGACATGAATATTTTATGGAATATTGGCAAAGGAGACATCAACTTCTGGTTTGACAACTGGTCCACTCTTGGACCCTTAAACAAAAAGGTTGATGATGTCTTAGTTCAGTACAATATTTCATCAATGAAGTGTTTGTATATGGGCATTGGGATTGTCTTGCCTCTAGGTCCCAATTCCAGACCAATTAAAGTGGCAAATTTCTCAAATTCATACCACCCTAAATCTTGATGTTGAGGACATTCCATATTGGATTTTTTCAAACACAGGTAATTTTTTTGTTGCTACTGCTTGGAATCTCTTTAGACAAAGGAGGCACACCAATCAGCATGATGCCAAAATCTGGTATAATGAAATCCCCTTCAAAATGTTATTATTATCTTGGAGAGCAGTTCATGACAGAATCTCCACTTATGACAAGATCATAAAGTTTGGTATTAACTTAGCATCGGCATGCTCTTGCTGCATGAGTCTTGGAATGGCCAATGGGTCTGAATCTGTAGAACATCTTTTCTGCAGTGTCCTTATGCTTAAACTATCTGGAACTACTTTTGTTGGTCGCCTAAGGATTGCCTATATAAAAATTAATATGAGAACTTATATTATCAATTGCTGGAATCAGAGAACTAGGAGCTCTGTTGTTGCTTATGCTCTTAAAATTCTCCCTCTCTTTGTTTTGTGGGAAATATGGATATCAAGATGTAACTCCAAATATTGAATGGAAAGACCTTCTGCCGCGAGGTCCATTTCCTTTATTACTTTCAATATCATTAGCAAGGTGAAGAATAGATTTGGTAATGGCAGGCTTGGTGAAATGGCGTGTATATCCTCATCAACATCTATCTCAATGAAGTATTGATTTGTTCAAACTCTACACCACTATAATGTAGCAAGGAGAGGTCGATGCAGTTTTACCTGATAGGTCGGGATCGATATCCATAGGGAGTTAATATTGGTTGGGAGTTGGGTTTCTACCTAATCTAGTTGTGCGTGTTGTTTCTAATTATACTTCTAACCATGGTTGGTATTATTTATATTCTAATTTTATCTAGTGAATGCTAAAGAGTAATCTAACTACAATATTTTTGTGAGAGCTTTTCAAGTGATAAAAGGCACTAGGGAAGTGACTTCCGCCTAGGGGAGTATCTAATGGGGTCGAGAGTCTAGGACTAGTTTGTCATGATTGGGGTCGTCCTATAACCTTCACATATAAATACTCGCTCTTTACCTCTCGATAGGTTGAGTGACTTTGCCCGATTTGGCTTTCTCAAGCCCAAATGGGTGTTCAAGAAATGCAAGTGAAAGTGGCTCAAGTCGGGTATTATTATCTGTAGGTTTAACCCTTTAATTAGGGCTATCAATCTCTTGAATTCACCCCAATTACTTGTTAGCCTATTTTTCCTTGACTTAGTCCCTTTTCTCAAGAAGAGCCTAAGTCATAAAGGCACGAATCGGTGTTTGCAACCACTAATTCTACAATTAAAGCATGAAATAAGCTAAATATCACTAACCCATAAACAATTAAGCCCTAAACCTCAAGACCATTAAATACCCACACTAGGGTTGGGTCACAACCCTAGCTATGGGGTCTAGCTACTCATAATAATGGTAGAAATCAAATATGAAGATGTAAATAAGCCATAAAATTCAAATACAAGAATAAAATCTAAAGATAAAAGCTAACACTACTCTAAAATTACTCAAAATGGTAAAGTGTGGTTGTTCACGTGTTCCATGATAAAAAACTTAACCTAAAAATGTCAAAAAGGTCTATTTATACGCAGCTTAATTTTCTGGAAAAAAATTCCCCTACGGAGGTTTCGCTGACAGCGTAAAAATAAGCGCCTCAGCGCTTGGACATTCGCATCCGCGCAATAAGGGGCGCGGACTGCGTTTCTTCAAATGTGTGTTTGGACTGGACTAGGTTTTGCGGACATCGTAAAGACATTCGCTTCCACGTTGGCTTCCATCGAGGTCGCGTTTTATGTTCGCGGACCGCGTTCCTCAGTTAGGTTTCACTTGCCAAGTCTCTGAACCTTTTTTCATGCTCCTAGTGGAATTTCCACCGCATCTGCGTCCGTGTCTGGTAGCTTCGCGGCCGCGTAATTTAGATGTGGGCCGCGTTCTTCCTTTTTAGTCCACTTTGAAAACTCTTTTAATCTCTCACTGTTAGTGTAAATTCTGTCGCTACCGCGCCAAAGGGTTCGCGGCTGCGCTTTTGTAGCGTGTTCAGCGGCAATGTTTGTACTTGGCTTCAGCTTCTCTGAACATCATTTTCGCGGGCCGCATTTTTGTATCTGCCTCAGCAAGAACACTACGCGGCCGCTCTTTTCCATCGCGGTCAGCGGCCCATTTCCTGCTTCTGGTTTGTGCAAGTTTGACTCCTTTATGAGCTTATTTTGGATTTTTTGCCTCATTTTGACCAAAACCTACAAGCAAGCACAATAAGTTAGTTTCTGGGAATACATTTAGCATTTTTGGCCCAAAACCTAAGCAAACAAGAGCAAATAATAGGCTAAAATCCCTAGTAATCAACTCCCCCAAACTTAAACTTTTGCTTACCCTCATGCAAACAAGTTAATTCCCACTTCCACGTGAAAAAGAAAGGAAAATTTCAGCTGTCCTAAGGTGACTTCATCAAATTTCAATTGGAACTAACAATTACCCTCAACACAAATGCATTATCGATAACATTATACTACGACGTTTTGAGTTTCATAGGTCTAATGTGACACAAGAGCATCAAGAGTTGACTCAATTCATCAAGGAAACTCGCTCTCTCACGTAAGTCATTGTGGATCCCAGACTCCTTCTCCTCTACTCTCCATGAGCTCATCTCACCTTATAGAACGTGACACTCAAAACCGGGATTGTAAAGAAGTGCGCTCATCACTCTCAAAAGAATGCCACAAGTCTCGCTCTAAGTACCATAGGCTTGCCCCTCATGTAAATCACCACTAATATAAGCTCACTCAACTTGAAATCCTATAGGGCTTTAGCAGGATCGAATGAAGGCCTTTTGGATCGAGGTCGGACATAATGAACCATGATAGTATCATCTTTCCTTAAGCACTCCATTTTCTCAATTTCGTTCATGCTTTCTTGACTCTTTGAGTCATTTTCTTCTTCCTTGGGGGAACTAGAGAGACAAATTTTCACTCTTTTCTTCTATATGAAAAACATTTTTCTTTTTTCTCATCATTCCAAGCCTTTCAACATCGTTTTCTTGAATCCTTTCAACCTTTACTTTTCTTTTGACATGCTTCTTTTTGGCTTTTCATCCTTTTCTTATTCTTTCCTTTTCATCAATTCTTTTTGTTCTTTGAACCTTTCATCATCTTGAACTTCCTTGTATCTCCCCCAAACTTATGTTCTTGCCTATTTTTCATCATGAATGCTAAGGAAAAATTGGGTGCCAAGAGAGGGTCATTATAGAACGAATGAAGGCTTGTAACGTGGTTATTAAATGAAAAAGGATTAGTCTCAAAGGGGTTGACTAATGATATCATAATGGCAGGCTATAGAAGTTTTCAAAGTTCAAATGGGACCAAGGAGAGCCTATAATAACTTCTCAATTCATGCTACACTTAGACTTTCGCCTAGAAAAACATTTGGGGCAAGTTCTAGACTTGTTGGCACGGGACTTGGACTTGCAATTCAAAACCTCACCTCTCAAGCTACCGGATTGTTAAAAAGAATAGAGTCGATGGCCCACAACAAACATGGCTAGGATTGAAGATCACATATAGCTAACAGAAACAACTTGATGGTAGTTTTAGTCAACTTAAGATTCTAAAGGTCACAACTAGAGCTAATCTCGTCAACAAACTTGTCTCCAACCATGAGGTCGAAGGTAAATGTACTAGCGCCAAGTGAAGCTTACTTGAGTCACTTTTATTCATTACTACTATATATCAAAACAAAAAAAACATACTCAATCCCTTATGAAGGTTGTCACGCCATCCATCGTTGAGAAGAGCCACCCGGTTCACACAAATTCCACCTTTGGAAAGAACCGTGGCATTAAGAAAACCAAAGGCTTATAGATCACGAAAAAATGTAAAAATAAGCTACAAATTCAAAAAGAATCTACTAAATGAAAAAGAACCTACAAACTTATAAAGTAAAATCCAGAAAGTAGAATGAATATGTACAATAGGGGAGTGAAACGAATATACACAAAATGGGGATGAATATATACATGGAATGGTAAAGTTATATACATACCAAAAGTGAAAAATAATGAAAATAAAAATACAATAAGTAAAAACATAAAGAAAAATAGTATCAAAGTTATTACAAACCATCAAAATCATCATATCCAAATAAGGCCATCCCCCTAAATAAAAATTCGTATTGTCCTCAATGCTAAAATCAAAAATAGAATAGGGGAGGGATAGATAGTAAAGAGAACTCCCTATGAGGCCTCTGTCTGCATGGGCTCACTAGTGGGCTCCTGTGGCTGTCCAGACTCATCACTCCCCCCCCCACCCTCGGGGTCCTCCAGCTCAATATCCAAGTCCTCTGTCTGGGATATCACCACTCTCCTCACCGGCTCTCTGTCAGCATCCTCCTCTGGTATCTGTGCTGGTTGAGTTTCCTGTGTTGTAGGGGAAGTTTCTCCCATAAGGAGATCTCGAGGAATGTCGCCGACGGAATTAAGCTTCGCCACCTCCTTCTTCAACTCTTCTTGACCCTTCTTCACTTTCCTCACCTGTTTACCCAGCTCCTTGATTACCTTTTCATGTGCACCCAGAGACTCCAGAATCTTCTTTTGGTTTTCAAGAATACTCTTCAATGATTCCTTCACTGATGGAGGCATCTGGAGTTGTGCTGGAACTGCCTGAGCTGCTATTGCACTGGATAAGGTAGATAGCTTTGATGTAGCTACCTGCATCCAATTGCTGATGTCGGCCAAAGTACCCTCAGAGCAATCTTAGGGTATGTTGATGAAGAAGGAACTGATGGTGGGATGAAGTAGATGGACCGGAGGGTGGGTATGGCATGGCAGAAGATGACCCCTTGACAGTGGAAGGCTCGAACTCAGTGGCCACTACCCCTGAATCTTCAGACTGGCTAGTGGAGGTGGTGGATTTTTCCTTGGACTTGGGTTGTCTGGACCCTGAAGGTTGTACCAGGAGAATGCCCTTTTTTGCTTCACTTTGGTGTCAAAGTCCCTCCCTTCAACTCCCTGGTCCTCTAAGAACATGGTGAGGAATTTTGGGAAGGAATACGATCATTCATTCTTTCTAATAGCTTTGGTAATAACTCTGGTCATAATGTTCCCCACCTTTATTGGGAACCCCGCTACGATAGCCGCCACAATAATCGCCCGGGAGACCGGCATATCGCTGTCATGCTAAGCAGGGTCTATCAGGCTGCACACAAAAGTGGACCACCCCTTTGCTACAAATCTTAGAGTGTTCCTAAAGATTGGAACCCCCGGTGTAAGCCAAGCTGGAGTAGTCCCAGGAATGGCTATCACCGATGCAAGCCATGGGCGGGCTAATTCATCCAAAGCCACATTTTCCAGATAGAGCGACTCATCCTCATCATTGAACCCAGCATAATAATTTAAAGTCTGGACATCAAACATAATCTTCCAGTTCCGGACCGTGGTCAAATATGTGCCCTTTTATATGTGGTCGGCATTTGCATAGAACAATTTGACCAAATACTCATTGGCTTCTGGTAGCTTGCTGGTGAATAGCTTCCACCCCACTCTTTCATTGAACTATTTCTTGATGTTGGGGTTGTGGGGTAGAATATCTCTCTCAATGAAGTCCCTCTCAAGTGTGACTGACCTTTGAGACCACCGTTCTCGGAACTTGTGGTAGGCCTTCTCATAGACGAATCGGTCTTGCCATATCGCCGGGTTTCTTGATCTCACCAACCCCCCAGTTCGGGTGTCACCACCTCTCCTGCCATCCGGGACATCGTCATCACTATCAAAATTCATTGGGCTGCTTTGGAGGCTGGAGTTGCAGCAGTTGGGGAAGGAGGTGTTGGCGTCTCACTATCTTCTTTTGAGCCAGACCTGGATAAAGAGGTAGATTCATTTACGAGCTTGTAAGGTTGAGATTGTGCCTCTTGTTGGGTTTGGGCAGCCTCCCCCTAAGAAATCTCCCGGTTAGGGACATATTAACTGGTCTCCGAAGTGTCTGGAGTGGGTCTCCAGGGGGTCTCTTTATTACCAATGATTCTTTTAGCAGCTAGGGGTGTTGTCTGTTTTCCTCTCCCCCGGCCCCGGGAGGAATCTCCCCTCCTTTCATGTTTTTCTGCACCATCTTGAGATCTAACCATTATCTGCATACACAATCAGTGAAAGCTCATTAGTAATGTTATTCAATCAACTATGAAATGAAAGTAGATAAATGATCACAGTGTTTAAAAGAACAGTAGACCGCTGACAGCGGAAAAAGAGTCGCGATCACGGACTAGCCACCGCGGTCCGCATAAAAAGAGACCCGTCTATGGAAGACTAGGGCTCAAACTACCCAGTCTCTGAAGCTGAGTCACCGCTGACCGCATAAATCTAGACGCGGCTGCGAAACAAGAAACGATGACCGCGTAAAAGTGAACGCGGCCACGGACCAAGTTGAATGACTCTTGATAAGTTGGTATTTTACCAACTTATCTTCTCTTAATACTTAATATTTTGAATAATTTTGTGTAGGAAATAAGACATTTATTGACGTTTACTGGCATAATTTAGGTGTCAAGTGATTTAGAGGTGACGGTGAAGAAATCGTGCTAAAACAAGTCAAAAAGTGGTGAAATTGGAAAGAAGGATAACTGCCCAGTGTTTACTCTATGTGATCACCAGTAATTATATGCGATCGCATAAGTCCAGGAGAAGAGAGCTATGTGAACATGCATGTATGCAAACGCACAACATTAAGGTAGCGGTCAGCAGACTGGGAAATTGGCCTATGCGAACGCTTGACCATATATGCGATCGCATAGGCTGGGAGAAATAAATGTATGCGAATGGGGACCTACAGTTGCGATCACATAGGGTATTTTCTGGGAAATTCTGGGCAGTTTTGGCATTTCACATCTTTATCCCCCCAAACCATTTTTATACACGACCTAGCAGATATTTTCAGTATCTTTGGTATTGTTTTAGCATTTTTTGAGTCTTGAAGACAAGAGAGAACAAGTTTTGAAGCTAGGGTTTGCACACACACTTGGGTTTTGAATATTTCAAGCTTGTGGTTAAGGATTTCTTACCTATTTATGTTTATTTCTTCATTCCTTTCTTTGTATTGAATATTTAAGTGTAGTATTTATTTCCAACACTAATTCTTGTTTATGAAAATATTCATGTTTAAAGTGTGGATTAAATACCTTGTTGTGCTTATGTATTGAATGATTTTTCATCTTTTATGAAGTGAGTTATTATTTCTTTAATTATTCTTGTTCTTTAATGTTTCCAAAGGGATTTGCTAACCCTAGGACTCGCCCATTAACTCCGAATTAATTTTGGAAAAGATAATTTAGGGTTGGGAAAGATTAATTAACAAGAACTTGAGGTTTTAATCCTCATTTTATAGATTCTACCTAGGCATAGGATTGAACTACTTGTAGACATGTCCGGGTGTGCTTAAGCCCTAAATTGGTTTAGGAATAATTCAAGTCTTGTTAGTCTTTGGAAGAAGCTAATTAAGAGTTATTATCCGTGGATAATTAATATAAACTCACTCATATTTGTAAAATCGTAAAATACATTGGATCGTTAGTTGAGTGTAATTCCTGATGCATTCATACTTGTAGCCATTGATCATTTTACATGCTTTGTAGGTTAGTTTACATTTTTGTATTTAGATATAAATATTTTTACAACCAAAATGTAAGTGTTTGGCATTGTGCGATAAGTGATAATTCTCTAACATTCCTAATCGCCTACATATTGTTCTCTGTGGGATTCGACCCCAACCTATTTGGGTTATTATATTTGACAATCGACCGCTTACACTATTTTAAGGTGTAATTTGAGCGTATCGAAAAAGAAGCTATGTGATCGCGATTCCCTGAGCGCGATCGCACTATTTTAAAAATTGCAAGGTATTTCCATATGTGATCCCATCAAACACTACGCGATCGCACAGTGTCAGCACTGTGAACAAGAAAAAATGTTCTATGCGATCGCAGTGGTATGAGCGCGAACGCACTGCCTTACAAAACTGGCAGCAAAATAGTAGCCAAGCAAATCTTTGTGTTGTTGCTTCGTGACTCTTTTATTTGGCCTAGATGCATCATAATACAGTGTATAAACTACCCGTTCATGCATTTTACACTTGGTCTCCATTTTTAGGTACTTTGTGTATAAAATAGCCCCGGAAAATGTTGAAAATGTGCAAAATGTGCAAGAATATGATCCCCCATCTATGGAAGAAGAGTATTTTGATGTGATGAGATTCACGGCGGCTGAGTGTGAAAGGAATTATGACAAGCTCATGTCAAAGAGCAGTATCAAAGAAAGAGGCATCCATATATACAACCTTGATGCTAAGATGTCGGAGTTTTTACGGAGACTGACCGACAATGGATGGATATGCTTTGCTCCTGAACCAATCAAAGCGAACTACACAATAGTTCGTGAGTTTTATGCCAACGCCGTGAAGACTGATTTCTAGGGGGATGTATTCACTTTTGTCAGGGGCAAGCGGGTCGACTTTGGCCCCGAGGTAATAAATGCACACTACGGGCTTCCCAATGCTGATAATGACATATATAGAGATAGAGGAAGAGAAAGAGGATCACAATTGTTGGTGGAGAAACTTCATGATGGGGTGCAACCGACTTGGGAAAGAATACATAAAGAGGTTGATTCTCATGAATTCACTGGAGAAGCCAGGATTTGTCTATCCATTATCTGTGCTAGGATTGTGCCAGCTAGACATGAGACTGAGGTGACGCCTGAGAAGGCATTGATGATTGTTGGCATTATGGATGGTTTTCCAGTGAACATGGGCTAGCACATTGTGAGTGAAATTGAGGAAGCATGCAACGGAAGGTCTAGAATCCTATTCTTTCCCTCATTAATTACTCAGTTGTGTTATGATGTTGAGGTGCTACCGAGCCTGGCTGATGATGAGAAGGACCCTGTCGTAGCAATCTATCCACTGCTTCAAAAAGGGCCAACTGGAAGGAAGGAGAAGAAAAGAAGGATTGATGTTCTATCTCCTTCATTTGGGCAGTTTGATGAGTCTGTCGAGGGATCCGGTGGTGCCTCCACAGCTACAGGATCACATGACCACATTACTCCACTTCCTTATGGACCCCCCACTATGCGCCATATTTCCCATCAGATCTATGGTGTAGATGCTCATATTTGACAGCTTGTCGCTGGTCTTCCCTCTCGTCCATCTGGTGAGGGCACTTCGACTGGGTCTGGTAAGAAGCCACAGACCTTGGATGATGTAGTGCTGGAACAAAAAGCAATTAAGAACAGATTAGAGGACATGAGTCGGAGGCAAGGAAAACTTGAAAGGTGACAGATGAAATTCAAGGAGCATGAAAAGAAGAAAAGCAAGTTTCTGTCGAGGATGATGCACAAGCTGAGTTCACTCTGTGGCTCACAGGATTCTGCGGATGATGATGAGGAGGAGGATTTGGAGCTCAGATTTCCCACCACCTCCAGCTCCGAGTGATGCAGTTTTTGGGAGCACCTCCTTCATTTATCTTGTTTTGATTAGTTGCATTGGGGACACTGCAACACTTTAGGTTGGGGGTGGCTCAATATTTGATCTATGTTGTAGAGCATTACGCGGAGCATGATATAATTTTTTTTCTTTTTTTTTCTTGTGAACTTGTGTGGATTGGTTGACATTTTTAGTTTCTTAGTAATATTTTGTAGGCATTTTCTTGTTGGCTTTTATTTTGGTTCTTAGTTGTTTTTATTTATTTTGTTCATAGTAGTATTAATGCAACTCCTTGGTTTTTCTTTCTATCGCGGTTCTTTTCCAAGAAAATTATTTGTGTTGAACCGGGTGACTTTTTCCTATGATGGATAGCGTGACAACCTTCTTAAGGGATTAGTCTTGTTTAGTTTTTCTTTCTTTTTAGAAAGTAAATATATTTTTTTAGTTAGTTTTGTAGCTAGTTGTGAATAAATTTGTTTTTGGGGTGTAATCTTGTGTCCATACGCCAACATATGACTTGTTTGGTACCAATATAATTTAAACTTTGGCATATGAAGTTTTTGATCTAAAAAAGAAAAAAAAAATATATATATATAGAAGAAAAAAACAAAAATGAATGATTAAAGTAATGTTCCTTGTTGTGACTTTTAGATTATAATTTTGGCTCTTTGATTCACAAAATAGCTTCTTAGGCTACATGTGACTTCCTTGAGATTCATTGGTTTCAATTGGATTTTTGATTTGTATTCCACTTGATTTTTCATGTGCCATGTGCGGTGAGCTTTAATTGTGAAGTTCTTTTGCATCATTTGGAGTCTAGAACTTGCCCAGAATGTGCTTCAAGGCGAAATCCTAGACTAACTTGGTTTGAAAAATGATATTAGGCATTCCTTAGACCATTATTGTGCCTAAATTCCCTGCCCATGAATATTTTCCCTAGTCAACCCTTTTGAGCCTTTTAACGTTTTCTTTGGCAACCATGTTACAAACTATTCTTGTGGAACCATACCTCCCTAAGTAATTTAAAGTTTGAATATAGGCTAAAAGCCTAATTTTGGGGGTGGAGGTTTAGAAAAGTTGTGATGTGGAGGTTTCTCAAAAAAAAATGAAAAAAGAATAATGAAATGAGAAAAAAATTTAATATATATATAAGGAAGTATGAATAAATGGAAGACTAGGTGACACACACAAAAAAAAGAATAAAGGGTGGAAATATTCTTGAAGGAAGTGGACTTTGATTGTTGAAAAAGTGTAGTGCTTAGGGAGGTTTTGAATCACTCTTACCAAATTGTATCATACCTTAACCAAGAGCCTAAACTACAACCTTTTAGTTCCTAGTTGATTTTGAACCAAGTATGTCTACATTAGTGGAGTAATACATGAAGGGCAAGCCTATGTCACACTTTTGTGCATTTGAATATCTTTGTGAGAGAGAGAGTTGAGTCTTTCCATTTGACATCCCATTTATGTTTTGAATTTCAATTTATGAGTTTGGGATTCTCTCTTAAAGTGTGAGGGAACATGAGACTCGAGTTGTGAGTTTAATCCCATTTTCAATTGGGAGGAATGAGCGAGGGAAGACAATTGTGATAGAGAGTCAAATTTTGAATCTTTACTGTCATGACTTTGTTGCTACTTTGGTTAATGTGGTGTTTGAACTTTTAAAAGTGAAATAAAATGTGCAAAAAGTTAGTGATCATATGTCTTAGATTAATTGTTGGTACCAACCGAAGTCACTACATTGTGTTTAAAGTGGTCCTTTTTGACTTGAAATGATATTTAGTATGCCATTGAGCCTAAGTGATCATATTCTTATAGGATGTTCTTAGTTTTTGAAATGCTTGAGGACAAGCAATAGTTAAAGTTTGGGGGTGATAAGTTGGTGTTTTACCAACTTATCCCCTCTTAATACTTAACCTTTTGTATAATTTTGTTGAGGAACAGACATTTATTGACGTTTACTGGCATATTTCAGGTGTCGAGTGATTTAGAGGTGATGGTGAAGAAATCGTGTGAAAACAAGTCAAAAAGTGGTGAAATTGGAAAAAAGGATAACTGCCCAGTTTTTACTCTATGTGATCGCCAGTGATTATATGCGATCGCATAAGTCCAGGAGAAGAGAGCTATGCGAATGCGGATGAATGTATGCAAACACACAGCATTAAGGCAGTGGTCAGTGGATTGGGAAATTGGCCTATGCGAACGCTGAACCATATATGCGATCACATAGGCTGGAAGAAATAAATGTATGTGAACGCGGGCCTACAGTTGCGATTGCATAGGGTATTTTCTGGGAAGTTCTGGGCAGTTTTGGCATTTCACATCTTTATCCCCCAAACCATTTTTATACACGACCTAGCATATATTTTCAGTATCTTTGGCATTGTTTTAGCATTTTTTGAGTCTTGAAGACAAGAGAGAACAAGTTTTGAAGCTAGGGTTTGCACACACACTTGGGTTTTAAAGCTTTCAAGCTTGTGGTTAAGGATTTCTTACCCATTTATATTTATTTCTTAATTTCCTTTCTTTGTATTGTATATTTAAGTGTGTAGTATTTATTTTCAACACTAATTCTTGTTTATGGAAATATTCATGTTTAAAGTGTGGATTAAATACCTTGTTGTGCTTATGTATTGAATGATTTTTCATCTTTTATGAAATGAGTTATAGTTTCTTTAATTATTCTTGTTCTTTAATGTTTCCAAAGTGATTAGCTAACCCTAGGACTTGCCCATTAACTCCGAATTAAGTTTGAAAAGATAATTTGGGGTTGGGAAAGATTAATTAACAAGAACTTGAGGTTTTAACCATCATATTATAGATTCTACCTAGGAATAGGATTGAACTACTTGTAAACATATCCGGGTGTGCTTAGTCTCTTAATTGGGTTAGGAATAATTCAATTAGGAAGTCTTGTTAGTCGTTGGAAGAAGGTAATTAAGAATTATTATCCATAGCTAATTAATATAAACTCACTCATATTTGTAAAATCGTGAAATACATTAGATCATTACTTGAGTGTAATTCCCGATGCATTCATATTAGTAGCTATTGATCATTTTACTAGCTTTGTAGGTTAGTTTACATTTTTGTATCTAGATATAAATATTTTTACAGCCAAAATTTAAGTGTTTGGCATTGCGCGATAAGTGATAATTCTCTAACATTCCTAATCGCCTACATATTGTTCTCTGTGGGATTCGACCCCAACCTAGTTGGGTTATTATATTTGATAATCGACCGCTTACACTATTTTAAGGTGTAATTTGAGCGTATCAACTCTCTGAAGTTAAGGAGCGCGGTCCGCGAAATTATAAGCACGGCCGCATAATGTTAGTCGTTGACCGCGAAAATAACACCGCGGCCGCGAATAGGCAACCCATTTTAGCGCATCCAAACTTATGAATGCGGACCGCGAAATTTGGGCCGCGGTCCGCAGAATTCAAAATGTACAGGCACTGGTGAAGGTTTTACGACCTAGGGTTTTCAATTATCAAAAATATTTTCAATTAAACAGTAGAATGAACAACCCCATCCCCCATTAGGCCTGAAAATCAATTACCTATCTGAATTAACCCGCAATTGTACATTATTTTGACTTAGGCTTGGATTAACCCTAACTAAAAGAAAAACAATAATGGAACTAAAAGAATAGAAAAGAAAGAACTAAAAGGAAGATTAAGAAATTTAGCATACCAGTTGTTTGATTTGTGGGAGAAATTAACTTCTTGATTAATGAAATGAATTCAACATGCAGACCAGAAGAAGATGAACAGTGTTGTATGGGTTTGAGAAGTGATAGTTCGAAAAGGGTAAAAGGAGATGGGCCCTTCTATTTATACTAAAAACATACAAACCCACTGACCTACCTGGGAGCGGCCGCGGAATTTCATCGCGCTCCGCGCTTTTAGCTTTTTGAAGAGCTGTTACTTGACCAACTTCGCTGACAGCAGAAGAGGAGGCGCGGCCACGAAACAAGCACCGTTGACTGTGAATTAACGACCGCGGACGCGGATGCAACTTCAGAGAGTTGTCATTCGGTCTTTTCAAGTCTGCGTCCGCTGCACATTTACGCCCCCGTGAAAAATCTCCCGCTGACTGCAAATTTTGAGCGCGGTCAGCGTAAATCCCATCCTCAGCCAAATTTTTCCAGCAACAATCTTGCACTGAACAAACAATTTCTACACAAATATCACAACCAGTTAGTTCAAAATAGAGCCTAATCTAAGAAGAAAAATGAAAAAGAAAGAAAAAACACTTGGGTTTCCTCCCAAGAATCACCTGATTTAACACCGCGGCACGATGCAGGTTATCATCATCATTGTAACTTGATCAAGGCCACCATGTGGTTGTCATCAAACTTGCCCAAGTAATGCATCACACGGTGCCCATTAACCCGAAAGATTTCACCATTTTTGTTCTTCAAGTCAAGAGCACCAAAAGGTGTTACATGCACTACTTCAAAGGGGCCACTCCATTTAGACTTAAGCTTTCCCGGAAACAGACGTAACCGGGAGTTGAAGAGAAGGACCAAATTACCTTCCTTGAATTCCTTGTTTCGGTCATATTTGCCGTGCAAGTATTTCATCTTCTACTTGTACAATGAAGAGCTTGAATAGGCATGAAACTGGAACTCATCAAGCTCATTGAGTTATTCCACCCGGAGATTTGTTGCAACATCCTACTCAAGATTTAACCTCTTCAAGGCCCACATGGCTTTATGTTCTAGCTCAACCGGAAAATGAAACGCTTTTCCAAAAACCAACCGGTACAGAGACATACCGATTGGAGTCTTAAATGCAGTCCTATAATCCCACAATGCATCATCGAGCTTCCTTGACCAATCTGTTCTATTTGCATTCACAGCTTTTGATAATATGCTTTTGATTTCCCTGTTTCAGACCTCCACTTGGCCACTAGCTTGGGGGTGATAAGGAGTTTAGACCTTGTGATTCACACCGTACTTTGCAAGAAAAGTGTCAAATGCCCTATTGCAGAAATGAGACCCCCCATCACTGATAATTGCCCGAGGAGTACCAAACCATGTGAAGATGTTTTTCTTAAGGAACTCCACAACACTCTGAGCGTCATTGTTGGGTAAAGCCACTGCTTCTACCCACTTGGAAACATAATCAACGGCCACCAAAATGTAAATGTTGCCACACGAGCTCACAAAAGGCCCCATGAAGTCTATGCCCCGCACGTCAAAAATGTCAACTTCAAGAATAGTGGTGAGAGGCATTTCATCCTTCTTGATATTCCCCAGCTCTCTCATATTCATCACATCTCTTGACAACCTGACTTGCATCTCTATATAGGGTTGGCCAATAGAAACCACAACTAAGAACCTTGGAAGCAGTTCTTGCCCCACCGTGATGACCACCGTAAGGCAAGGAATGACGAGTATCAAGTATACTCAGTTGCTCCTCATTTGGTACACATCTACGAATCACCCCATCATTGCAAATCTTGAACAAATAGGGATCATCCCAATAATAATCCAAACTTTCCCGTTTGAGTTTCTTATTTTGGTTAGAAGAGAGCTCACACGGGACAATGCCGGTAACAAGGAAATTGGCAACATCCATGAACCAAGGCATACCATTCAATGAAACCTAGAGGAGTTGCTCATCCGGGAATGCATCATTAATTTCAAGACCATCTTTGGGCCTCCCTTCCTCTTTTAAGCGGGACAAATGATCTGCTACCTGATTTTCACTTCCTTTTCTATCAATGATCTCGAGGTCAAACTCTTGAAGCAACAAAACTCATCTCACCAATCTAGATTTTGAGTCCTTTTTTGTCATCAAGTATCGGAGAGCCGCGTGATCGGTGTGAATAATCACTTTGGCACCAATGAGATAAGACCTAAAATTCTCCATGGCGAACACAATTGCTAACAAATCTTTTTTTCTCATTGTTTAATTAACCTGGGCATCTTTCATCATTTTTCTTGCATAGTACACCGGATGAAATATCTTGTTCACCCTTTGCCCCAAAATCGCTCCTATCGCAACATCACTTGCGCCGCACATAGCTAAAAGGGAGAGTTCCAATTGGTGTGTTAATGATTGGAGTGGTTGTCAATTTATAATTCAAGAGCTCAAAAGCTTTCATGAACTCTTCATTGAAATCAAACTTTGCATCCTTTTCTAGTAGCTTGCACAAGGGGTTCACCACTTTGGAGAAGTCTTTGATGAACCTTCGGTAGAACCCCGCGTGCCCAAGAAAACTCCTAAGTCACTTAATGGAAGCAGGAGGAGGTAGCTTTGAAATCACTTCTATCTTTGCCTTGTCCACTTCGATTCCATTCTTTGAGATCTTATGGCCGAGGAAAATGCCCTCATCGACCATAAAGTGGCATTTTTCCCAATTAAGCACAAGATTTGTCTATTCACATCGGTCTAGCACCTTGTCAATATTTTTCAAGAATTCTTCAAATGAGTCTCCAGCCACACTAAAATCATCCATAAAGACTTCGAGGAAGTCCTTCACCATGTTCGTAAATATAGCAATCATGCACCGCTGAAAGGTAGCGGATGCATTGCACAATCTAAACGGCATCCTTGAGAATGCAAATGTTACATACGGGCATGTGAAGGTAGTTTTCTATTGGTCTTCTGGGCATATGAGAATCTGGTTGTACGTGAGTACCCATCCAAGAAACAATAGTAGGCACACCCGACAAGTCTGTCTAACATCTGATCAAGAAAGGCAATGGAAAATGATCTTTTTCAGTTCACTTTGTTCAACTTTCGGTAGTCCATGCATACTCTCCATCCGTTAACGGTACTAGTAGGGATCAACTTATTTTTATCATTTGTCACCACAGTCATACCTCCTTTTTTTGGCACACATTGCACTGGTGAAGTCCATGCACTATCCGAAATAGGATACACCACCCCTGTATCAAGCCATTTGATAATTTCCTTCTTGACGACCTCTTACGTGGCCTCGTTCAACCTCCGTTGATGTTCCACTGAAGGTTTTGCATCATCCTCGAGTATAAATTTATAAATGCAAAAGGCGGGGCTTATGCCCCGAATATCAGCTAAGGTCTATCCAATTGCATTTTTTCTTCTTTGAAGCACCTCAAGAGTGGATTTTACCTGCACTTTAGTTAAGCAAGCAGAAAGAATAACAGGTAATGTCGAAGATGGGCCTAAGAATTCATACCTGAGGTGAGAGGGTAGAGGCTTCAACTCCAATTTTTGTGGCTCCTCGTTCGAGGACTTTGTCGGTGGAGTCTTCCAGTTTTCCAAGTCTAAGGAGAGTATACGGTCCTATAAGAGTAGGATCACATTCCTTGCAAGGCGTTTGCACATTCAACCAAGACAACCCTCTCATCATCGTCATGGTTTAACAATACAACTTCCATAGGATCTTCCACATTGATCATGACACTTGTTTCATCAACTATCACCTCCGTCACAAGATCCACAAAAGATAAAACTTCATTACTATTCGGTTGCCTCATTGATTTGCACACGTGGAATACAACCTTTTCATCGCCCACCCGGAAGGTGAGCTCCTTAGCTTCCACATCAACCAAAGCCTTCTCTGTTGCTAGGAAAGGCCTTGACAATATTATAGGCACCTCATATTCGACTTTGTAGTCTAGAATCACAAATCAGTAGGGAAAATAAACTTGTCGACCCGGACAAGAACATCATCAATAATACCAAGCAGCCTTTTCATTGTTCTATCCGCCATTTGCAATCTCATTGAAGTAGCTCTCGGTTGACCAATACCCAAAGTCTTGAATACGGAATAAGGCATCAAATTTATACTTGCTCCCAAATCACACAAGGCCTTTGCAAAATCCGCACTCCTAATGGTACAAGGAATTGTAAATGCGCGGGGATATTCAAGCTTTGGAGCCATCGAGTGCGCAATGGCACTAACTTTATGAGTCATTTTGATGGTATCACAATACATAGATCTCTTCTTAGTTACCAAGTCTTTAATAAACTTGGTGCCTCCCAGCATTTCCTCAAGAGCTTCCACCAAGGGCACATTCATTGACAAGCTTTTCATCATCTCAATAAACTTTTTAAATTGGTTTTCATTCTTTTGCTTTTCAAGTCTTTGAGGATGAGGCGGAGGAGGCCTTGGCAAAGGATCCTTGGCTTTTGGCACTACCATTTCCGTTATGTCTATCACGTGTTCCCTAGATGGGTTCACGTCATTTTGACTCTCCTCCTCCTTGTTATGAATATAAATCCTCACTTCTTAGTTCAAATTTTCTTCACTAACTTGCTCATCAACTATTGGATCATCATCATTTTGTACCACAACATAATCACTCACAACTTTCTTTTGATTGGAGGTACTTACTTCACCACCTCTACCGCTCCTTGTGGTCACCGCCATGGCATGGCCTGTATTGTTCCCATCCTTCGGGTTTACTATCGTGTCACTTGGTAGAGAACCCTTAGGGCGAGTATTCAATGCTTGCGATATTTGACCCATTTGTGCTTCAAGGTTATGGACGGAAGTAGTGTGGGATGTAATTTGAGCATCGGAATCTGCATTCATTTACATCATTTGTTTGAACATATTCTCGATCCGCCCCATCTCATTAGTTGAAGAACTTTGACCTTGAGATTGATATGGAGGTGGATTTTTGGGTTGTTAATAAATTGGGGGCCTTTGAAAGCCCGACCCTTGATTTCTATTATCTCCCCAATTGTTATTGTTATTGCCACCCCAATTCTGGTTGTTGTTCCCCGTATTGTTAGAGTTGTTGTTGTTATTAGTGTTCCAATTTCATTGTCCTTGGTTGCTCCAATTTTGGTTATTCCCTTGCGATCTCCATTGTTGATTCGGAGCATTGCTCCGTTGTCTTGGTAGTTTTTGGCATAAAAACTTCCTCGCTTTGGTCATCATAAGAATCATCTTGGTTGTAGCAACTTCCACTTTGTTCATATTGATCTTGATTACTTTGCACTTGTTGACCACGTTATCTCCTCTTGTTGACCATTAAATTCATTCCTTCCATTGCATTTACTTGATTTGTTCCTTGAACTCGCTGAATTTGGGCTTTTGCTAGTTGATTCATAATAGTTGTCAACTCAGCTATGGCTTGTCTGTGGTCTTGAAGTTCCTTGTGAAGATTGATTATATTAGGGTCACCTTGAGGAAAATTTTCCCGACTCTGCCAAGATGAAGAAGTGCCAGCCATTTCATCAAGTATGTCACAAGCATCGGCATAAGGCATCTTCATAAAATTTCTCCTAGCTAGCTGATTCACCACGCATTGGTTGGTAGTGTTGATACCCCTGTAAAAAGTCTGCTCATTCATTGCTTCAGTTATGTCATTGTTGGAGCATTCCTTTACCATAGTTCTATATCTCTCCCAGATTTTATGAAGAGGTTCATTAGGATCCTGTTTGAAGGCTAAGATCTCATCCCTTAATGCTGCCATATGACCTAGTGAGAAAAACATGGTTATAAACTTGTCATCCAACTCATCCCACATGGTGATGGAATGGTTGGGGAGCCTCTCGAGCCAGTCCAAATCTTTCCCTCTAAGTGAAAAAGGGAACAATCTCAGTCTCAATGCATCCTCTAATATGTTTATCTGCTTGCTTCCCCAACAGGTATCTACAAAACCCTTTAGATGTTTATATGCATTCTGATGGAGAGCGCCATTGAAGAACCCTCTTTGCTCCAATAAGTTCAAAAAAACATTTGTAATCTGGAAATTGCTCGCCCGGATCCGGGGTGGGACAATAGCACTGGCGTAACCTTCATTGGGAAGCACCCGATGTGCTGCCCATGGAGGAGGTGGGGAGGGTCTGGAATATTGTCATTGTCCTGGAGACCTCTTCTTTGAGCTTGAGGTACTAGATGCACCTCATCCTCACCATTATCTTATACCTCCTCCCCCCGGAGAACATTGCCGAGAGGATCAGCCATCTTCTACCAAAAGCGGTTAACACACAAAAGTTAGTAAAATAGAAGGAAAGAAAAATAATACACACAGCTAGTCAGATAGATAGCCAACACCGTTTCCCCGGAAATGGCGCCAAAAAGTGATCGGTTCCAACCCTACTCCACTATAAAGCACCGAGGAGAGGTCGATGCAGTTTTACCCGATATGTCGGTTTCGATATCCACAGGGAGTTAATATGGGTTGGGAGTTGGGTTTCTACCTAATCTAGTTGTGCGTGTTGTTCCTAATTTCTCTTCTAACCATGGTTAGGATTGTTTCTATTCTAATTTTATACTAGTGAATGCTAAAGAGTAATCTAACTACAATATTTTTGTGAGAGTTTTTCAAGTGATAAAACGCACTAGGGAAGTGACTTCCGCCTAGGAGAGTATATAATGGGGTCGAGATTCTAGGACTAGTTTGTCATGATTGGGGTTGTGATATAACCTTCACATATAAATACTCACTCTTTACCTCTCGGTAGTTTGAGTGACTTTGCCCGATTTGTCTTTCTTAAGACCAAATGGGTGTTCAAGCAATACAAGTGAAAGTGGCTCAAGTCGGGTATTACTATCTCTACGTTTAACCCTTTAATTGGGGCTATCAATATCTTGAATTCACCCCAATTCCTTGTTAGCCTATTTTTCCTTGAATTAGTCCATATTTCTCAAGAAGAGCCTAAGTCATAAAGGCACGAATCGGTGTTTGCAACCACCAATTCTACAATTAAAGCATGAAATAAGCTAAATATCACTAACCCATAAACAATTAAGCCCTAAAACTCAAGACCATTAAATACCCACACTAGGGTTGGGTCACAACCCTAGCTATGGGGTCTAGCTACTCATAATAATGGTAGAAATCAAATATGAAGATATAATATAAGCCATAAAATTCAAATACAAGAATAAAATCTAAAGATACAAGCTAACACTACTCTAAAATTACTCAAAATGGTAAAGTGCGGTTGTTCACGTGTTCCATGATAAAAACTTAACCTAAAAATGTGAAAAAGATCTATTTATACACAGCTGAATTTTCTGGAAACAAAAGCCCTTACAGAGGTTTCGCTGATAGCGTAAAAATGGGCGCCTCAGCGCTTGGACTTTCGCGTCCGTGCAATCAAGAGCACGGAACGCGTTTCTTCAATTCTGTGTTTGGACTAGACTTGGTTTTGCGGACAGTGTAAATACATTCACTTCCACGTTGGCTTCAATCACGGTCGCATATTATGTTCTCGGACTGCGTTCCTCAGTTAGGTTTCACTTGCCAAGTCTCTGAACCTCTTGTCACGCTCCCAGCGGAATTTCCACCTCGTCCGCGTCTAGTAACTTTGCGGCCGTGCAATTTAGATGTCGGCCGCGTTTTTCCTTTTGAGTCTACTTTGAAAACTCTCTTAATCTCTATCTCGTTGTCAGGGTAAATCTTGTCGCTTCCGCGCCAAAGGGTTCACGGCCGCGCTTTTGTAGCACATTCAGCGGCAATGTTTGTACTTGGATGCAGCTTCTTTGAACCTCGTTTTCATTTTTGTATCCGCCTCAGTGATGAACACTACACGACTGCGCTTTTCCATTGCTGTCAGCAATCCATTTCCAGCTTCTGGTTTGTGCAAGTTTGACTCCTTCATGAGTTTATTTTGGCTTATTTGCCTCATTTTGACCAAAACCTGCAAGCAAGCACATTAAGTTAGCTTTCGGGAATACCTTTAGCCTTTTTGGCAAAGCCTAAGCAAACGAGAGCAAATAATATGCTAAAATACCTAGTTATCAAGTATCCATCATCCGTGTAAGATGGATCAAACCCTCCATTCTTTTTGTTAAGGTTAATGGTGGTGGCTCTTGTATAAATGGTAAATGTGGTGCTGGAGGAGTTATTACAGACTGCAGGGACAGATTTATCATGGACTTCTCTAAACCTCTTGGGCATGGAACTAGTAATTGGGCAAAAGCATATGCACTAATATTTGGTATCAACTGGTGCATACAAAAAGGGCTCAACCTTATCGTTGGTGAAACAGACTCCCTGTTACGACATAACTCCATTTCTGGAAATTTCCTACACCTTGAAGGATTTCCAATGAAGTGAGGCGGTTTAAAATACCGGTGGATCAACATGGAGTTATTACAAAGCATTGCTTTAGAGAAGAAAATGGAGTTGCTGGCAAATGGATTCTTTAAGTCACAAGGTCGAAGAAGTGTATATAAATACTAATTATACTACACTACCTCTCCAAATTAGAGGCCTTTTAAAAGCTAATAGATGGCAATTTCCTACTTTTCGAGTCAAGAAGAGAAAACCAAGCAAGCTCACCTACCAGCCTCCTTGAAGTAACAGCTTTATTGCCACTTTGTTTTGTCGCATTACTTTTGTGAGGAAGTGATAGCATAGATGTACTCTTCAACTTAGCTTTCCTCTTTCACTTCATGTAAAGAAGGTGTGGTAATACCCCTCCTTCAAATGTACTCTTTCCAAAAAGTGGAAATAAATTCGTGACTCATTTTAGGAAAAATAAAACTAACTAGCAACTCCACTCTTCTTTCTATTTGACCCCTATGAGTTCTAATATCTTCATTTAGGTTCCTAGTTATTTACACATAGGTACCTACCTTCCTAATTCTTAATAGTGCTCTTCCCTGAATGGAAAAACTTAATTTTCTCATTTTCCGTTCTTATACTCTAGCAATTTAACCCCACAAACCTTGTCTCAACTCTATGAACATGGAGTAAAATATTTTACTAACTTAGAACATAGTTACTGATGATAGGCTATAATTGCATATTTTAGTCGCTTACCGCACTCTATTTTATTGTACTTTTATTGTGTTTAAGCTTTAATGGCTAGTGTTTTGCACTTATTGTGTGTTTTATGCTTTTTAACAGGGATTCTGCATTATGTAGATGTTGTGGGACTAATTCAAGCTATGTGGAGCTTTGAAGTTTGAGTAAAAGCCCAAGGGATTAAGTCGGGATCGTATTCGGGGGTCGAGGATCAATTATGGACGTCAAAATTCAAGGAAGAAGCAATTGCTAAAGAAATGCACTAGTATGAGGCACTGTGCGACGCATTAGTGCAAAGTTTTGTCAAAATTCTCCAAATTTCAAAGACTGGATTTTTTGTGGTCTGACATGAAAAGGCATTAGTGTGACGCATTGGGAGATGCACATTACGATGCATAGAAAGCATTAAGTTTGCAAGTTTTCCTATATCAGCTAGGAAAGGGAGATATCATCTAGGTCCGACCCTACTTTGTATAAATACATGGGAAAACGTTAGTTTATGCATTTTGGACACACTTTAGACCTAGAGACACACGAGGAACATTCGGGAGAAAGGATATCTCAAATTTCTTCATATTTTCTTAGTATTTTCAATTGTCCAACGCTTATGAATTTGTTTGATACTATCATGAGTGGCTAAAACCCATAGTTCTCGGGTTGTGATTTAGCCATGAATATTGTTGTTTGATGTTGACTTAACCTTGATTACAATTCACCAATATATGACTGTTTCTTCAATTCTGTGATTAATTGCTTAATTGTCTGGCCATCAGTTAGGTTCTATTGACTATATGTGCTATGCTTGGGAAAGCCATGTTTAGATTAGAGAAGAATTCAAGAGAGCACGATCTTAACTCTAAGGGGGGGGGGGATTTTTGGTTAGGATAGGAATATACCTAGTCACGGTGCTTAATTAAATGTCGTAATATTAATGCGTTCTTAATAGATTGATTTCATAGGAATATTAGCGTTAATCTATTTTGAATAGACAAGTAGTACTTTGGGAGAAGGTTATAAGGGAAATTGTTCGATTAATTAGCAACCATGAGTGAATTGTATGAAAGTGAGAGTTAAATAGAACACAATAGGATTGGTGAATCGATCACAACCTTGGAATATTGTCTCAACTGAATACACAACAACCGTTTTGTTGCTTGATAATCTAGTTACTACTTAGAATTATATTTTAGTATAATTAAACTCTTGAACTCGAATTGGCATGACTGAATAACAATCTTGGTGAATGTAGTGGGTAGTTGGTACAAGTCTCTTTGGGTTCAATACTCGACTTATCATTTTATTACTTGTACGACCACGTATACTTGTGAGTGCGTTAGGGAGCAACAAGTTTTTGGCGCCATTGTCGGGGACATGAATATTGACTACTTTCTAGTTTTTTCTTTCATTGTGTATTTCCTCAAGTCTAACGTTACTTGATTGTGCTCTGATCTCACGAACTTTGATTGAATGTGCAGGCTCAGAAGCCAGGACAGACTTCAAGGCTTTCACCCCGAACCTAAGAGAACATTTCATAGGAGGTTTAGGGAAGCAAGGGATACAAATAATCTTCAAGCACTTGTTTAATTTCCTGTGAACATAGAAGAGGATCAACATGTGGTTGTTCAGGAGGTGGAGATGCTCAGCATTGCTAATGTCACCTCCATCATTGTGAGGCCCATAATCACTAGGCACTTGAGCTGAAACTGAGCATGATCCAGCTATTACATGTAAATGGGAAATTTATGGGTCTTCCACACGAGGATCCACAAAAGCACATACTGAACTTCTTAGAGATTAGTGATACCTATATCACCAACGAAGTCACTCCAGACTATGTGAGACTCAAACTTTTGCGGTTCTCTCTGTTGGGCGAAGCAAAGCGATTGTTAAAGGCAGAACCAGCTAATTCTATTACATCATGAAATGATCTGGTAAGGAATTTTTGGCAAGGTTCGTCCCTTCAGGCAAAGCTGCAAAGATCAGAAGTGAAATAGTCGCCTTAAAACAAAAGGCAGGGCAGTCTTTATACTCATATTATGAGAGGTTCAGGGGATGCTCAGAGACTGTCCTCATCACAATCAGACAAATAAAGTGTTAGCTCACACTTTCATAGAAAGGCTACATCCTAAGACAAAGATTGTGGTAGATGCTGTAGCTGGATGTCAAGTATTGGAGAAAAGCTTTGATGAGTTATATGAATTATTGAACAAATTCTACAAAAGCAATCCTGATTGGCAAGGATAAATGGCAGACACACAGTGCAAAAATCTGCAAGGGTTCTCGAGTTAGATGTCGTCTCAGCATTATCTGCGCAAATTTCCACATTGACCAACCAAGTCAATCAGATGACCTTGGTTATTAACAAGAAACAAGCCCCAGCAGTGCAACATGTTCAATTGTTTTGTGAAGTATGTAGAGAGGGTCATACGAGTGTAACGACCCGGCCGGTCGTTTTGAGAGTAATAGCCATGTTTCCCTCGTTTCTGCTTCATTATATGTGGTTCAGCTTCATTATGTTGTGTTATATTGGTTGGCTCGGGTCCGGAGCATTCTTTTGGAGAGAAATAAGACACTTAGTCTCTTAACTTGGTTCAATAGTTGGAAAAGTCAAGTGGAAGTTGACTTATTAGTAAAAGACCTTGGAATGTAGATTTTATGGTTCGAATAGCTTCGTTAGGTGATTTAGGACTTAGGAGTGTGTTCGGAATGTGGTTTTGATGTCCGTTGTAGAATTAGGCTTGAATTGGCGAAAGTTAGTTTTTGGCAATTTCCGGTCGGCAGTGGAAGATAGGCTATAGGGGTCGGAATGGAATTCAGGAAGTTGGAGCAGGTTCGTAGTATCATTTTGGATATGTGTGCAAATTTTCAAGTCAATCGCAAGTGTTTTGGATGGTTTCAGCATCCTTGGTGGAATTTAGAAGTTTCAAAGTTCATAGGCTTGACTCCGAGGTGAATTTGATGTTTTTGCGTTGTTTTTTGGTGTTTCGAAGGCTCGACTAAGTTTGAATAAGGTTATGGGATGTGTTGGCATGTTTGGATGGGGTCCTGAGGAGCTCGGGGTGATTTTGGATAGCCATCGGGGGATTGAAAGTTGGAAAATTGTAGCTGAAGCTGTTGGTGCTGGTGTAACCACACCTGCGGATAGGGGACCGCAGGTGCAGACCCACAGAAGCCCACAAGAGACCGCAGATGCGGATTTTGGGTGGACAGGAGAAAGACCGCAGATGCGGATCCGGGGCCGCACCTGTGGAGTCGCAAGTGCAAAATTTGTATCGCAGGTGCGAAAAATTGGCTTTTAAGTAATTCTCGTAGGTGTGCACCTAGGACTGCAGGTGCGGGTCCGCAGGTACGAGAAAATGGCTGCAAGTGCGGAAATCCTTGAGCAAAACATATAAAAAGGGTCCTTAGCAAATTTTGGTCTTTCTTTCACCATTTTCATGCGGGTTTGAAGCTTTGGAGAGGGTTTTGAAGGGGGAAATCAAGAGGACTTTATTGAGGTAAGGTATTTGAACCTAAAACTTGTTTCTATTTGATTTTTGGACTGAAATATGGTGTAATTAAAGGGAAAATTAGTACAAAATTGGATAATTAGGGTATGTAATTAGATACTTTGAAATGGGGATTTGAGGGACCATTTGAGGTCCGATTTTGATGCTCTTGGTATGCATAGACTCGGGAAAGGATGAAAATTTTTGTATGTGATTTTTATAGAATTGTGAGGCGTCGGCCCAGAGGTCGGGTTTGGCCAATTTTGGGAATTTTGGTTAAAACTGATAATTTTCAAGTAGGATTTGTTCCTTTAGCATATATTGATGATATTAATCTGGTTTTTGTTAGATTCGGAGCAATCGGGAGCCGATTCGAGAGGCAAGAGCATCGCAGATTAGTATTTGGGACGGTTTGAGGTAAGTAATAACTGTAAATCTTGTCCTGAGGGTATGAAACCCCGGACTACGTATTTTCTCATTATTTTTTGAATGGCGCACATGTTGGATGACGAGTGCGTGGCATGACTGATTGGGGATTTGGAGTTGGTCCTTCCCGTGGCAACTATTGAGTTGTGTATTTACTTTTAAATCATATGTTAAATCGTGTTTTCGGACTATTGTTATATTTGGGCTGTAAGCCATGTTTGGGGCCTTGTGTTGACATGTTTAGACCCCTTGGGGGCTTTTACTGCTATTCCTCACTGTGTTGACTTATGATTTAAACTCAGTCATGTTATGTTTAAATGATTTCGAAACTCAGCTTTATTTACACTATTTTGAGATATAAAATGATGTTTTTGGGTCGAGTACCCCATTTTACTGACAGCCCTAGTGGCTTTTTGAGAGTTTTTGACTGAGTGAGGCCGAGGGCCTGATTGTGAGGATACGATATGCCACGAGGTGGCTTGATATTAGCGCTTGGGCTGAAGGAGCTCCTCCAGAGTCTGTACACACCCCCAGTGAGCGCACGTACCTACTGAGTGCGAGTGATGAGTGATTGGGAGGTATGAGTGACTTTGAGGTTGCCCGAGGGGCTGATTATGAGTGACTGTGAGGTATGCCCGAGGGGCTGATTCAGAGAGATGTTACGCCTGAGGGGCAGTTTCTGATATATGTTTTGCCCGAGGGGCTACTTATGACTTTACCACTTTCACTCTGAACATATGAAATATGTTTTGCCCGAGAGGCTATTTTGTGATTTTTATCATTTTTACACTTAACTTCTTGAAAGTTATGTTGAAATTGTTGGCAAGTATATTCCCAAATGATTTTTACTAAAATCGGCTTTTAAGCGTGATGATTTAACTTATACACTGTTGGAAAGAAAGACTGTGCATATTGTGAAATGATGATTTGACTTTATGTGTTTCTTACTGCTTGGACCTGATTTATTTTCATTACCACTGAGTTGGCATACTCGCATTACTCCCTGCACCTTGTGTGCAGATCCAGGTGCTAGGGCAGAGTGAACTGTGTATCTGTTCCAGAGATTTCTAGGAGATTTTGCGAGGTAGATGCATGCGCCCGCAACCCTGCTTTCTCATGCTTACTATTATAGGGTTTATTTTCTAGAGTTGTATATTTTTCTGTAGATGCTCATGACCAGTGACTCCGGGATCTTGGGGTTGTATTTAATATTCGGTGTAGCTTTATCTGTTTTTAAATGATTTAACGAAACCTTTATAGATTATCAGTTTAGCAATGATATACATGAAAGATTAACTATGATTTGGGTTTTAACTTGGCTGACCTAGTTCCACGATAGGTGCCATCACGACTAGTTTAAATTTGGGGTCATGACAAGTTGGTATCAGAGCGCTAGGTCACATAAGACTCACTGGTCATGAGCAAGTTTAGTAGAGTTTTGTGGATCGGTACGGAGAAGTTTGTACTTATCTTCGAGAGGCTACAGAACCCTTAGGAAAATCTCACATTCTTGAATTCTTGTCGTGCAAATCCATTTTATCCAGCCAAAAGCGTAACTCTTGAATTCCTTCCATGTATTTGAATGCGCACGTGAGCGCTTGGTATCAGCTATGCATCGACGGCTTGTAACTTCCATGGATAAAATGTGATTTTAGCATGTTGATAATGGGCCAGTCTGGAGGACTTGAGGCCGGATTCTGTCTGTGGCTTGAGCACCTGAGATTTCATTGTGTGAGCACATGTGTTTGAGGACTTATATGTCCGTTTGTGTCCTTATCAGTGGGGTTTTGTGACTGGATGACTATGTGGTGAGTGTGATTTGAGGGTGATATGTGTTCATATCTCTTTGTTGTGGAAAAAAGGGTGGGCTGGATATGTGGAAAGAACTATTGGGTGTTTGATTTCTGTCTCAAGTTGGCATATGGATTCGAGTTGTGAGTGTATTGGAAGACCTCTCATGTTGTTTAGTTGTGGAGTGAAGCGGATCATTCTGTTGTGTTATAAGTTCCTGGTGATGTCTTTTGTGCTGGCCAATGCCCCGGTAGCATTCATGTATTTGAGTAACAGTGTATTCCAGCTATTTTTATATTCATTCGTTATTGTATTAAATGATAGCATTATGGCGTACTCACGTAGCCAGGAGGAGCATACTCAGCATTTGAGGAGGGTATTATAGAGATTGATGCAGGAGAAGCTTTATGCGAAATTCTCCAGGTATGAATTTTTGGCTCAGTTCAGTAGCATTCTTGGGGAACGTGGTGTCTAGTGAGGGTATTCAGGTGGTCAGATGAGTATGGAGAGGGCTTCCAGAAGCTCAAGATTTCTTTGACCAGCGCTCCAGTGTTCGTTCTTCCATCATCTTCAGGTTCTTATACCGCTTACTGTGATGTCTCGAGGGTAGGCATTGGTTTGTTCTAATGTAGGAGGGTAAAGCGATTGCATAATAGCTATGATATTCAAAAGTGTATAGAGAGATATCAGTTTGAGGCTAAGCAGGCAGGGCTATTTCCCGCGGGGTGTCCTGAGGTTGTGTGACCTTTATGTTAATTTGTAGCAAATTCTCTTTTACCAGTAATTGATATATGTCGCAATTTGAGTTTAGATCACTTGTGGGATTTGGCACGGCTATTGCAATGGTGAATGTGAGGTTGGAGATGATTTGGATGTTAAATGGTTTGAGTTATATATGAGCTTATGCAGGATTTAGTTGAATCTCACTGTGGTATGGCGGCGGTGTTAGTGTATGGTCATTATGAGTTACTGTTTGTTTTGATCTATGGCTTTGAGCCAAGTGAGGGAGTATGCTAATGAAAAGTTGGTTGCATGATTATGTGATGTGTTGGGTTCGGTTCGAGGTATACTGGTGAATCAGTTATGACCTGCATGGGTTGAGATCGAGAATGACTTGAATAAAGGAATTTTTGGATTGGGGTTGTGTTATGCTTTATGTGTGTATAAGAATCATGGGATGCCTTGAGTTATTATTGGTGAAGGATGTAATGTGCATGGGGCAGGAATTTATTCAGTTGCATTAAGGTGGGGTTACTTCCTGGGGTGTGGGAGTGCTAACGGAGCATAGGTCGTTCGGTCCGTTTGATCAGTCTAACTAAGGTTTGAGTAGAGTGGATGACTCTCGAGAATGGTTCTGACGGATTAAAGGTTAAATATATCAATTGGGAATCTTCAAGGTGCGTTTTGGTCTAGAACTGAGATTTACGCTGGAGGGTGTCAAGACTTGTGGCATTTCTACATTATTATGGATTCTACATATCAGTATCAGGAAGGTGAAGGTAATGTCTTTAGATTCGCAGGAAGTCTCTTCAGGTTAAGTATTTTGAATGTGGTACTTTTGGGGATATTTGGGAGAGTATTCAGCGGCTTATGAGCCTTAGACGGTATGGTTTTATGCTTGGGTCTCATATGGTGAGTCTGGGTTGAGAATTGCGGTATTATGGCAAAAAAAAAAGTACCAATTTGAAGGTAAGTGGGAAGGAACTTGGATAAATAGAAAAACTTCATAGTATATCGGAGTGGCATGGTAAGGGATATGATTAGTTTTTTAGGTGTTCATGAGGCAACGAGTCTTTACAGGTGTTTCTTAGCAATGCTCTTGGATTTTTGGTGGCCTGCATAGCTTGGTTGAGTTAAAAGGATTCAGTCCTGATGATTTGGTGTTGTGCAAATGGGATTCGGATAGTTCCTGATGGTTTCTACCACGATTAGAGATGCATATTTTCTACTGGCGTGAGGTGCAGGTGATGTATAGTGATTTTGCTTCTAAATGGGATCAAATGGGAAGTTCTTAACTAGTTGGGTGCGTAGTTGCTTATGGCTCGGAAGAAATTATGAAGTTCTCATATTTATTATAGGATGGTATGGTGTATGTGGTATGTCGTGTAGAGTGAGATTTGCATGTGTGAGGTCACAATTTAGTTCTGGAAAGAAGGTCGGAAATTCTTAGGCAACATTGGCAGTTTCGGATGACTAGGTAGATGATGGTACTATTGGGTGGTTTGATGAGGGTATGCATTTCAGAAAGGGCATGTGTGGAGTTAAGGGTGCTTCATTGGTATAGCGACGCTCTCTTGTTGGATCGACTGCTGATATTCGAGGTTGCTTGGTGACATGGAAGGATTTTAGGGGTATCCCTCATGGAATTATTGAGTATTAGGGATGTGTTATGTATTAGAGCGGTGGAGTTGGGATAGATATGGTAATTTGTGCGCTATATGGGCTTCGAGATCGAGAGTTCTCAGAAGTAGATTATTTTGTGGTTGTGGACCGTGAGGATGCGAGCAAAGCTAGTCAGATATTAGTAAATGCCATGATTCAGTCATTGTGAACCTTCGGGGAGTTATCTATCTGTTGTGAGTGACCAGAATTGATTTAGGGTTATTGGTAGGCCAGTATGGGTGTGTGTTCTGCACCGGGTCGGAATTGTTGACTCTGAATTGCCATTGTTGAGGGATGTACCATTTGACTGTCATTGAGTTTATTCATGTTCTGGATTGATCTGTGAGTTAACCTTCGGTGTTGCGAGGAGTGGTGATTATTGGTTATATGTACGGATTTATTTGGGCTTTATAGCGGGATTTGAGTAAGGTAAGTAATTGGGTACTGCGGGATTGAGGCGTATTGGTTATGTTATTTCTGATTTGTGTGGCATGGTATCGTCTGATTCCCTCGTGGTTATGGCAATGCAACTTGAGTACTTGATGTCGAATTTCGCATGGTTATTGATTTTGAGAAAGGTGGCTTGGAGTATGTCATGTGGACCAGCGTTTGGATGGGATTACGCTTTGTAGCGGCGTTAAGTAAAGGTATGATCCTTGTTGTCGGATTCGCGTGTTTTGGTTTTACGATGTGTACCAGGCTCTTGGCGTGGTATTGTGATGGTACTTGTTGAGATGGCAGGGATGGTCCTCTCATGTGAACCTTTTATATAATTTTATTACATTGGGATGTTGCCATTGAGTGCACGAGTTGCACAGGTTATGGATTTGAATTGTATTGATGTGACATGTCATTAGAGTGGTCGTGTTGGATGAGAAGAGGTCATTGGACCTAGAATGAATATTGTCAGAATTGACTACAGCATATTTGGAAGGATAAATATCGGGACTCGGCTTAGAAATCTGCTATAATTCCTGCTTGGGAAGAGGGAGCTTCATGTCTGACTGATCGGAGGAATGGTTGCTAATTTCTACATGTTTCTTTCATCATCGGCAGTATATGGAACTATTAGAGCGAGGCATTGCTTGATAAGAGGATATGTATCGGTATTGGATTGTTTTGAGCAGCTATTGTGATTAGGAGTTATTGTTATGGGTGTTTGAGACATGCAATATAATATGTGATTACATCTTGGGTTACAGATATGGCTTGACACAGCGTGTTCAGACTTGTTCGGTTTATAGTTGTGGAATTTTGATCTTGTAAATTATTTCAGAGGTGGGAATTTGGTTCTAAGGTTTATGGGTCAGGATTGGATTTCGAAATTTCAATTGTGTTGTGCTATTGGACCTATATGGGATAGGGTGACGTGGGATCACCCCCGAGTATGTGCATGGTAGGCTACGTGGCAGTTTGATGGCGTTGGAGAACAACTCTTGGCACGTTCGAGGACGAACGTATGTTTAAGTGGGGGGGATGTAACGACCCGGCCGGTCGTTCCGAGAGTAATAGGCATGTTTCCCCCGTTTCTGCTTCATTATATGTTGTTCAGCTTCATTATGTTGTGTTAGATTGGTTGGCTCGGGTCCGAAGCGATTTTTTTGGAGAGAAATGAGACACTTAGTCTCTTAACTTGGTTCAATAGTTGCAGAAGTCAACCGAAAGTTGACTTATTGGTAAACGACCTCGGAATGTAGATTTTATGGTTCAGATAGCTTCGTTAGGTGATTTAGGACTTAGGAGTGTGTTCGGAATGTGATTTTAATGTCCGGTGTAGAATTAGGCTTGAATTGGCGAAAGTTAGTTTTTGGCGATTTCCGATCGGCAGTGGAAGATAAGCTATAGGGGTCGAAATGGAATTCCGGAAGTTGGAGCAGGTTCGTAGTGTCATTGTGGATATGTGTGCAAATTTTCAGGTCAATCGGAAGTGTTTTGGATGGTTTCGTCATCCTTGGTGGAATTTAGAAGTTTCAAAGTTCATAGGCTTGAATCCGAAGTGAATTTAATGTTTTGCGTTGTTTTTGGTGTTTCTAAGGCTCGACTAAGTTTGAATAAGGTTATGGGATGTGTTGGCATGTTTGGTTGGGGTCCCGAGGGGCTCGGGGTAATTTCGGATAGCCATCGGGGGATTTAAAGTTGGAAAATTGCAGCTGAAACTACTGGTGCTGGTGTAACCCCACCTGCGGATAGGGGACCGCAGGTGCGGGCCCGCAGAAGCGGACAAGAGACCGCATATGCGGATTTTGGGTGGACAGGAGGAAGACCGAGATGCGGAGCTGGGGCCGCACCTATGGAGTCGTTGGTGCGAAATTTGTATCACAGGTGCGGAAAATTGGCTTTTTAGTGATTCTCGCAAGTGTGCGCACCTAGGACCATAGGTGCGGGTCCGCAGGTACGAGAAAATGGCCGCAGGTGCGGAACTCCTGGGCAGAACATATAAAAAGGGTCCTTAGCGAATTTTTGTCTTTCTTTCACCATTTTCATGCCGGTTTGAAGCTTTGGAGAGGGTTTTGATGGGAGAACTCAAGAGGACTTTGTTGAAGTAAGATATTTGAACCTAAAACTCGTTTCTATTTGATTTTTGGACTAAAATAGGGTGAAATTAAGGGAAAAATTAGTACAAAATTGAATAATTAAGGTTTGTAATTAGAGACTTTGAAATGTGGATTTGAGGGATCATTTGAGGTCCGATTTTGATGCTCTTGGTATGCATAGAATCGGGAAAGGATGAGGATTCTTGTGATGTGATTTTTATAAAATTCCGATGTGTGGGCCCGGGGGTCGGGTTTGGCAAATTTTGGGAATTTTCGTTAAAATTGATAATTTTCAAGTGGGCTTTGTTCCTTTAGCGTATATTGATTATATTAATCTTATTTTTGTTAGATTCTGAGCAATCGGGAGCCGATTCGAGAGGGAAGAGCATCGCGGATTAGTATTTGGGCCGGTTTGAGGTAAGTAATGACTGTAAATCTTGTCCTGAGGGTATGAAACTCTGGACTTCGTATTTTCTCACTATTTTTGGAATGGCGCACATGCTGGATGACGAGTGTGTGGCGTGCACTGATTGGGGATTTGGACTTGGTCCTTCCCGTGGCAACTATTGTGTTACGTAGTTACTTTTAAATGAGATGTTAAATTGTGTTTTCGGACTATTGTTATATTTGGGTTGTAAGTCATGTTTGGGCCCTTGTGCCGACCTGTTTAGACCCCTTGGGGGCTTTTACTGCCATTCCTCACTATGATTTACACTCAGTCATGTTATGTTTAACTGATTTCGAAACTCAGCCTAATTTACACTATTTTGAGATATAAACTGATGTTTTTGGGTCGAGTACCCAGTTTTACTGACAACCTGAGTGGCTTTTTGAGAGTTTCTGACTGAGTGAGGCCGAGGGCCTGATTGTGAGGATATGATATGCCACGAGGTGATACATACCCCCAGTGAGCGCAGGTACCTACTGAGTGCGAGTGTCGAGTGCGAGTGACGAGTGATTGGGAGGTATAAGTGACTGTGAAGTATGCCCGAGGGGCTGATTCTGAGTGATGTTACGCCCGAGGGGCAGTTTCTGATACATGTTTTGCCCGAGGGGCTACTTATGATTTTACCACTTTCACTCTGAACTTATGAAATATGTTTTGCCCGAGAAGCTTTTTATGATTTTTATCATTTTTACACTAAGCTTCTTGAAAGTTATGTTGAAATTATTGGCAAGTATATTCCCAAATGATTTTTACTGAAATCGGCTTTTAAGAGTGATGATTTAACGTATACACTGTTGGAAAGAAAGACTGGACTTCGGGAGAAGGATATGAGAGTAATTGTTCGATTAATTAGCAACTATGAATGAATTGTGTGAAAGGGAGAGTTAACTAGAACATGATAGGATTGGTGAATCGATCACAACTCAGGAATATTGTCTCTACTGAATACACAACAACCGTTTTGCTGCTTGATAATTTAATTACTACTTAGAATTATAGTTTAGTATAATTAAACTATTGAACTCGAATTGGTTCGACTTAATAACAATCTTGGTGAATTTAGTGGGTAGTTGATACAAGTCTCTGTGGGTTCGACATTAGACTTATTATTTTATTACTTGTATGACCACGTATACTCGCGTGTCTATTTGGGAGCACAGCTACTTCATATTAATAATATCTACTCCTACTAGTTAGTATAAGTTATAACTTAATGAAGATCTCCCTTGCCATGAATTTTCATTTCCGTCCAAATAACATTAGAATCTGTAGTCAGTTTGAAACCATATTTTTGCAGGCATACTCAAATCACCCTTTGTTATACACTTACAAGTACGTACATGCATTCTAGTTTTGATGGCTTGCGAGCTTGGTAGAACAAATATCGGAATCTAAGTGTGGTTAGATGATGCAGGACCAATCTTCGTATTTTTCACATTTATATTGTTAGATTAGTTAGTTTTTGATAGGAGTATTTGAGAAGAGGTTGTTTTGCCCCTCATTAAAAAAAGAAAGAAAGGAAAGAGGTGTTTAAAAGCACTTCTTTGTCTTATATAGTTTGAATATTTTTTAGGGTGTTTTGAAAAGAAATTGAAATTTGGCTATATTATTAATAGTCAAGATTGGGCACTTGGGCACTTGGGACAATTAAGCTTTGGGCAAATTAAGTAGCCCAGAATAATTAATATTTTAGTCACCTATTATTAAATTAATTAAAATGTTTTTGCCTTTTAATTTCAGAAAAATATTTTTTAATTAATTTCTTTTAAATTTAAAAGAAGATGACTATTGGTTTTAAAAGGTGCATGTTATGAAGAGATGAGTCTGTACAGACTCCTAGAGGTATTATAAATACATATCTCTTCTCCAAAACGAAATCATCTGAAAATCCCATCTCTTTCTCTTCTACTTATCTTCTACAACTCACAAATATTCTGTTCTTGTGGGAAATTCAAGTTAATTACTGAAACTCGGATTTCGGAGGCTTTATAAAATCCTGGAGGAATTCTGCTATTATCCCTGCAGCAATTAGTGAGAAGCTTAAATTTCTTAAGGACAATGAATACACTATCGAAGCCAGATTATTTCATCCCAATTATTTTTTTTTTAATCCAACATATATAACATATTAGTTCATTGTTCACGCTTCTGGAATTTAAAAGCTTCCAATATGGACTCTGTATATATGACGACAAATAGACAAGAAGGGAGGATGATAGGAAAAAGAGAGTGATAATATATACTATATAGTAAAATAAGCTTGTATGATTCTTGATCGTTTGTACACAGAGGTCAAGTATTTTTAAACACTATAATTTCCACCATGCATCATGCTCCTTTCTTCAATCCTAAGCCGCTCTTTAACATGTGAAATATAGCTTGCAGCCTTAGCATCTATGTTCTTGTCGCCGTCGCCACCGTTCGTATCATGAACTTTGCCTTCACGTCTCACAAATAAATTAGTTGCTGGTTTTGTGAAAGTCACCTTTGGCTTTGTCTCAATCTTACTCTGGACAGTTTTACTAAAAGATAACGCGAACTTGGTTTTCATAAATCCCCCTTGCTTATTGTTTCTTTCAACCTGCATAATTGTTTAATTTTCTAAATCAAGAAAGTAAATGAAATTATTGGTATTGATAAATGCCCCTGAAGCTAACAGGCCACCAATATGTTATCTAAAACAAGAAAGAAAACAAATGTTGGTAATGATGAATGCCCCAGAAACTAGTAGGCCACAGGCCACCTTTATATAGAAACTAAAAGGCAGTTGAAGATTGAATGCTAAATTATTTTGTCGATAGAAATGAATCTTTATAGGGTGGCTTTGTGGTCCTTGCGTAGAATTCACACCAATAATTATGAGTTTTATATTAATTTCCTTGAAAGCAGGAATATCTTCGTTACTTAAACTAAGTGATCTTCGAATATTTTATTTCTGAGATATATCTAAACTCATAGGATTAGATTACTAGGTGCAGCAGTTGGTTCCAAAGTAGAAAAAAAGGATTAGATTTGTGATTCTGAATTAATTATAGTAGTTTAGAAGAAGACTCACCCCTGCAAATATCTAAAATGTCATTAATCATTATCTTCTTACGTTACTTTTTTATTATTAATTTTGCTTGTAGACTTGCCATAGTTAGAGGTACTCGTCAAAAAAAAGGAAAAAAAAGGAGAAAAACGAAATTTAACTTTTATACATTAATAATCTGAATTTTTTTATACTATAAGGTCAACAAAAATAATACATGCAACCGTTAATATAGTTGCAATTAATTATTTGAAAAATAAAATAGAATACATGGTACAATAAATTAAAATATATTAAATTTCTTATGTTGCTTGTGTATACAATATTAAATCAGGAAAATAAATATTTGACCATGTTTAGAAATTCCGCAAGTGTGAACTAGCTAGTGAAGATAGGATTGCTTTACTACATAATGAAATGTCAAACGAGAAGAGGAAATGTCGGTAAAATAAATGGATCGCATAAGTGCCAGAGCCCATTTTGGGATGTTAATTATTACTCTTTCTATATTAATTTATGTGAACTTGTTTGATTGGATATAGAGTTTAAAAAAATAAAGATTTTAGAAATTTATGGTCCTAGACAAATTAAAAAGGGGCGTAGAGTATTTGTGTGGTTATATAAGATTCTCATTAAGGGTAAAATTATAAGTTTAAGCCAAATTGTTTCTAAATTTAGAAAGAGGTCATTCTTTTTTGAACGGACCAAAAAGAAAATAGGTTCACATAAACTGGAACGAAGGGAGTATTTGTTTCAATTTACGTGAACCTATTTGACAGAGCATGGAGTTTAAGTAAAGAGAGAAAACTTTTGAACTTGTAGTATAAAATGATCACATATATTTTGTGGTGTTATAAATCATTGCATAAAGGAAAATAGATTTTTTTTTTGCACAGACTAAAAAAAATAGGTTCACATAAATTGAAACAGGGAGTATAAGTTAGGCCATCTCCAACCCTAACCCCATTTTTTGTCCCCATGATGGGGATTTCCCCATTTTGGGGACAACTTACTCCAACCATTCCCCCATTGTTTTTCCCAAAAAAGAATATTCTTTTTTATATTTTTCTCTCTCTTCTATATTATATTATTATCTTTCATTTCAATTTTTATTTTTTAAATTTTATTAAACAAATTCCATCTTTTATTTTCATTAATTTGTAATTTCTATTAAAATAATTTCATAAAATTTTAAATAATATAATTTGTACGCAGTTATTATAGATTAACTAATAATTCAAATAAAAGTGATATCATTGTGGTACAAGATTAATCAAATACATATTACATAACGATAAAATTCAAATGAAATACTACATAAATATTCAACTTCAACCTCGAGTATTCTGCCATAAATAATCTATTAATACATTACGAAGTGCAAAATGAGCTTCATTGTCCTTAATTTTTCTATGTCGAGCTAAAAAATTTTGAAATCGTTGATTTTCATCTACTGTCATTTCTACTGTTGGAGGTGGACCTTCCGAATCATCTTGAATTAGTGCGTTAAGATCACGCTCATTCTCGATTATCATGTTGTGCAGTATAATACATGTAGTCATTATATCATGTAGAACTTTATTTTGCCAAGAAAATAAAGTTTTAACGATGAATGTGGATTCTATTGCCGATCCGACTTGTCGTGAATTTATGCGACAAGAACAACAACGGATAATTTATAAAAGAAGTCAACAATATCAACACTCACAACCACAACAATCCTCGACACTATTCACTCAATACTACAATGATTTTGGTGTACCTGGAGACGACGTACCTCCCTACTAAGTTATTATGCTATTTATCGTAGTTTATATTTTTATGTATTCTAATTTAATGTATTTTCAATTTTCATGTATTTTCATTTTTAATGTATTTTCATTTAATGTATTTTTAATTTTAGCAACATCTAATATTTTATATTTGCATCACTTATTTATTGAGAAGATTATATATATTTTGTACAACTATAACTCATAATAAAATTAACTTATAATTTTACATAAAAATAATAAATGCACGAAAATTAATTTATCAAAATTATACGCCAAAGTTAAGATGTAAATTAATATTATAAAGATATTACATAAACATAAGTAGGTATATATAAAGAAATAAATTAAAAGAGTTAAATAATAAAATAATAACAAAATATATGTGAATAGTAACGGGGATATGAATAATGTAACCCCATATTTGAGGGAACACTATTCATCCCCCGTTATGGAGGCAAAAATGAGGGTGGGTTGGAGTCGAATTACCCCAAATTTTCCCATTATAGAGAAATGGGAGTGGGTTGGAGATGGCCTTAGGGAATCTTTCTCATTTATCTTCCTCATTTTTTGGAGGTAATGTATTGGCTGCGGTTGGCACTTGGCAAGCCGCAAGCTTCCTTTGTGGTGATGCCTTAATTTTAGAAAGTGCATGGAATAGAAGCAAAATTCAACATCTCAAAAGTCAAATCAGAGAATAAGAGACCATAGAAGAGAGAATTATGATGAAGGGAATGTAGAATAGTCAACTCATATAGCACAGAAAGTCAACCTCCCCGCAAATATGAAATTATTTATGATAGGACCTTACGACATTTGACCCTTTCGATCAGAAATTATGTCACTAATTAGAAGCTAAACATCCTTATAAATTAAGGATGCCAATTTGCTTCGAAGGGTTCAAGAAATTCAAAATTAACAGAATTTTTTTGATGTTACAGAGTTCAAACTAGGTTTCCTGAAAGTTTAGTCCCACGTAAAGGGTAGGCTTTGCTGAGAGCCATCACTTTTAGATGATTCATCTAGTGCATTTTGAAACTTATCCTGTAAATGGAGATAAATGTTATAGCAAAATTGTGAATCTGCAACAAAATCTTAAGGGCTATTTGCTAGATTTTTTTCTTATATTCATAAGCAGTATTTTCTTTTTTACTTTTTCCCCTCTCTCTTCCCCTCTCTCTGTTTACCCGTAAAATAATACAGTTAAATTTATACGTGGTTTATATATAAGTAAATCGATTTGATCCCAAAATGATAAATAAATGAAATAAGAATGTAAGACTTAATGTTGAAATTGAGATAAGACAACATAAATTGGTTCCGGGAACAGAGCTTCTGGAGGTAGTAGTAATAATATTAATAAGCAAGAAGATAAATATTATTGAGTTTTGAACAAAGTATAATATCAGCTTGTCAGAAAATTCGTCGTCTTACAATGGTTGTTGAGCCTTATATTTATAATTGCTCCTAGGGAAACAAGGTTCTATGATCAAGCCCTTATTAAATGACAATTTTGAGGGTCATTGTAGAATGTGTAATGGTAGACACTGAATGTCATATTTTCTATAATGGGCTATGTACTTAATGCTATAGAATATTCTCCATTAAATGCTACCGAGTGGCAGGCATTTATTTCGTCTTCATGAACACCATTCCCTCCTGGAGCAAACGAGATTGTTGCCTTCGGATAAGGTTGTCTTCTGTTTTCGGCACCACGTGTCGCTTTATCATGCGAGCATTTAATATGAACATATTTTAACCAATACAAATAATCCCCCTGCTTTCCGGTGACATAACCTTCTGTCACCGGGAAGTTGGTCAAGATACCTTTTTGGCGAAAAATTCTCTGACCCCTTTTGAAAAGTTTCTGACGGTTGATTAGACACACGTCTCTCTGTACTTAATGCCCCAAACACGCGTCATCCCATGATTTAGCAAAACTTTTGCCAGTTATCGAGGTAATTATGGCCACAATTTTAGTTGCATATTCCTTTACTTATACGCATCAACCTTCCCCTTTTCACTTCAAAACTTCTAAAACTCTCTCAAACTCTCTTTACACTACTCATACTTATTTCCACTTCCTCTAATCTTCTTCTCCTTAAAAAAACCTTTATTCTCTTCTGATAACAATGTCCTCCTCTTCCAGAAATTCAGTGCTTCGAAAAATAAAGAAAGTTCTGATGATGCTGCTCCTCCCACGGTGAGCACCATCATTCCCAGAAAGCTTATTACAACTAATGACTTTGAAGAGAAGTACCCTTCTACTAACCCCCGAACATGGGTTGTTGGCGTGTATCCTTCTTCCATCTGTTCTTCTAGCATCCTTGTTGTGAAGGAGGATTGGTTGTCAAGATTTGAATATCATTGCTTCTGACCAGGCGGAGCGGGTAACCTTCTACAAAAAGGGTTTTATGTATGTTTATATGTATCCCTTTACTATGGGCCCGTTCTCATTGAGCGAGGTCTTGACTCCGTGATCTTAGAGTTTTGACTTCATTACCAAGTCTGCTTGGTAGATGGAGCGCTTCTTTGCAGTCGCCACTAGGGGTATCATCCCGGCCACGACTCCATCCTCTCTTGAATTATGGAATTGCACTCGTAAGTACATCATCTGTTTTTCTAGATAGAGATTGTCCCATGTTATTGTTGATCCTTCTTGTTTCATTATTTCAGCAACTCGGCGGACACCATCTTGGGTTGAAGGCGTTTAGACCAGTGGGTCCAGAAGATTATGGATGTCACTACGCCTGAGACCCACAAGTGGAAAGAAATGGCCCTTTAATACGGGTGGAAGGCCAAAGATCACGGTAGGTTGAACTTATGTTATCTTCACTTCTCGTATAAGAACAATTTGTAAAACTTTCTTTCTTGCTGAATTCAGGCCTTCCGGAGGGCTCTGTTACCATCGAGGAGGACGTTCTAGCTGATCCGACCGATGCGGCGAGGTTGCTGCATGAGACTTTTACTCGAACATGTGTCACCGAGCCTGCTTCCGATGCAAGTGCTTCTTCTCGGAGTCCATGGCCAGAGAACAAGAAACAAAATAGGCGAAGTTCTTCCCCGGTCGAGGGTAAAAATAAAAAAGCGAAGAACACCTCGTCCGAGCCATTCACGGACAGTATGGTGATGAGCGTCGCGCTTGAGCCAGCCATAGACACTGTGGTTATCGATGACGATGAAGGATCCAGTGATAGGGGGCTTATCTACATAGAAGAAAACAACCTTCATCAGCTCAACATAATGCTCAATACGTTGAGCTAGTTACGCCAACCGAGGATGATGCTCCGACACTCTAGAGGGAATATGATATGGTGGAAGATGTTATTTCTCGCTTCCGAGTCTCAGTCGTCGTGCCCGGTACCGTGAGGATGGATACCAGGTCTCTTCCGTCTTCTCTTGATGAGAAACCAACAACTAGCACTGCATTTGTCGCGGCCGCTTCTCAACCCACAACATCTTCTTCTTCTCCGACCTTGCCTTCGCCACTAGCAAGTGGTACATCATCTCCATGAGCCGCAATCATCCGAAAGGAAGATTCCCATCTTCCCCAGTTCCCAGTTCATGGGAATTTGAGGCATAATTATTCTGCTCTTTCTGAAGATCCACAGAGGATGAGGAGTGTCTCACTCTCGGTTTCTACTAGATGCCATATGTTGTCCCGCCGGTGGAACATGCTAATTATATTAAGCCTCTGGCCTTAGAAAATTATAGGAATAAAATACAATCTCTCTCGGAAGAGTGTTTGTTGAACAATGCCATGCATAACTCAGCAACGGTACAATCTTTGTTTCCTCTGTTGTTTCTTCTGCCGTTGTTATTGCAAAGTTTTTAGTTTCTACTTCTATTTTGAAGGCTAACTTCCTTTCTTCTGAGGGCCTTCAGAGGTTGATTCTTGATAAGAAGGAACTTACCTCCGAGCGGGATCAATTGTTGGCCGAGAGAGATCAAATTGTTGCTCATATCCCATAATTAGAAGCATGAGCTACTAAGGTTGTTCACTTGGAGGCTCAGTTGCATCAAAGCAAGAAAAAGGTAGTACCCTCGGCCAAGAGGTAGCCCTATTAAGGGTATAATTTGAAGAAGCTAGATCAAAGTGGGTTGAGGTCCACAATGTCGTTCTTGCTACATTTGATCGCGAGGCTGCCTCTAGTGAAAGATTAAATAATTTGGAGACGGCCTTAAACTCCAAAGCTAAAGAAGTTGTTGTTGCCGGGGAGAAGTATGCCCGATTTGAAGAGAGGCATAAGAGGGTTAAAGATCATAATAAAAATTTTAACTCCACTGTCTGTGACCTTGATGTCGTCCTCCGGGCCGTTAGATCTGAGTGAGATAACCTTTTGATCGACATTGATTATCTTAATTAAGAGCTTCCATGCCGAGAGACTTCCCTCATTTTTGAAAAAAACATATTCTATGTATAGAATGAGGAGAAAACCTTGGAAGAGGCCAAAGCAGACGTCATTGACTTTGATACCGATATCGTTAAGGCTCGTGCGGTGGAATTAAATTCCCAAAGGGTTCTCCCGGTCCAACTTGATGCTACCGACTCTTCTAACTCCGGTTTTGAGTTCTCCAAAGGATGATGCTGAAGGCTAAGATGGTGTAGGCCAAGATATTGAGACAACGGCGGATCCATCTATTCCTCCTGGGGTGCAGATACTTCTCTTCTCCCGGATTCCGGGGGTGCAGTAGTTTAGCTTTTTGCTTTCTTTTCTTTTATTTTCCATACCTTTTTATTTGTGCTTCTTGGCACGTTTTTTGTGAATAGAAGTATTATTTTTCGTTTAAGTATTGTGCAAGTGTTTCTCTTTGTGTACTTTTACTTTAAGTACTGCGCAAGTTTTTCTTTTTGCGTCGAATTATGGAAGGCTTCGGGTGTATTTTTCCCTAAGAGCATTTGGATTCCGGGCATAAGCTCTTCCAGAGTCAACCATTTACCGTGAGGGTTTCATAAGAGAGGGCCCTCTTATGTTTACGGTTCTCTTGAAGTGGACGTCTCCTGCTCATTACGACACTAGCATTTGAAGTACTTGTTTAACTTTCAAATGATAAAATTAATTTATTGTTTAGACAAGAAAGAAGATAAAAATGAAAGGACTTTACTTTATTCCTTCCATTTTTAAAAGTACATAAGCTTTCGTTTTGCTTAAAATAAATTGCCATTACTTGTGGCAAACTTGTACAACTTATTTCTACATGGGTGGCCTGAGTTTTGTAGTCCTAGTCAATGTGGCAGTTATTGCCATATTCTCATATCATCCCCCCCCCCACAGAGTTCGAATGTGAAGAATGCGAATTTGAACACTGCAAGTCTTGCTCCTTTGAAGATTCGTCTGGTGGATGGTTAGATAATCTTTAATTCGATAGAAAGCTTCACTTCCCCTTAGGAAATTTGTTATCGAGCCAAAGACTATCTAACAACCCCCCAGTGGTTTGCACTCGTGAACTGTCACGAACCAAACGGATGGGTCGTGATGGGCACCCGGTACCTTACTCAACCGAGTACCAACATAACGTATCTTTTCATGTCATACTATCATAGATAACTGAGCCGGAAGGCTGCCATGAGATAAGTAGAATACAATATGTGATACCAACTTATACATAAGACATACGGGCATATAAGACCAAAATAACCACTCGTACAATGAACATAGGCCGACAAGGCCATACAATCTTTTACGCACATGACATCTGTCTACAAGCCTCTAAGAATACATAATTTTCATAAAGTTCGGGACAGATTCCCGCCATACCAAACAAAACACGTCTAAATATTACTAACCAAACACGCAACTCTGAAGCAAATGGAGCGCACCAACATCTTCTGATGAGCTGATAGCTTACTTGGAGGGCTCATAACCTGTCTACCGGGACCTGCAGACATGAAATGCAGCGTCCCCAAACAAAGGGATGTCAGTACAAATAATGTACCGAGTATTTAAAGAATGAAAATAAGTAAATAATAGACATGAGAGAAACATGGAGTAAAAGATTCAACATGTATATCTGAATATCTCTGTGAATCATTAATATGTATAATTCCATGCATATGCGTATAAATGTCATGTTGTGCATATGTACATGTGTTTGTAACGTTATCAAGCCTCTGAGGGCATCCCATCATATCATATTGGCCACTATGGGCAACATTATCATTGTATACCAGTTTATCAGGTGGTGGTGCGTATATAACGCCGTAACCTTTTCCCATGTCCCATATACATATATTATACATATATACATGTATATAACGCCATCTATTCATGGGTCAGTGTAAATTAATGCAATGCATGATAAGTACGTCAATAAAATCCTTCGGAGTGTCATAAGGCCATTTTGCCTCTAATTAATATCATGAAATAGACTTTATCAACTTACGTATTTTCTGAGACCCATGAACAGACGATAGAATAATAAGACTTATGGGAGAATAAGAATATACACATATCTAGCATTTCTACGAATAGAGTAATTTATGGAAGTTGTGCATTTGCTCGTTTCGCTTGTGTCGTATAGATCATGCCAAAAAGAAAGAAGGGATAGCCTTAACATACCTTAACCGATTCTCCTGATAATCCCTTTAACATCGTTGATTGCGATAATGCTTAACGGCGGATCGATGTAGGAAAGAATCCGTATGATATTCTTTGAGAAAGATTGCACTGTACTCCCTTCAAATCGTAAAGCCCCGTTGCTATAATATCAAGTAGTCTCGTATGATCTTTTGTAGCAAAGTCACGTTGATAGAATTTTGAATGAGTTGTTGAAGCTTCCATCTTCATTGTAGAGATTCAAAGAATGAATTTTGAAAGATTTTCTTAACCTTTGGTAGTGGCCCTACTTTGTGGCTTAGTCCGCCACCCAACTTTCTTGAAATGCCACCTTGAAGAATGACTTATTAGTCATATATTATGACTTTGTGGGCTTCCACGTTTAGGGTGGTCAATTCTTATCCAACAATAAATTCATTAATTCTTTAATTAATTTGCCAATCCCTCATTAATCATTTATCCACATAATTAAGAATTATCTCAATTTACTTAAAATACATCTCACTTTTAATAAACTTTACACACCTTACTATCATGGCCATGTGGTAACTTGTATGGTCCTAGTCCATAAATATCGAGTATTATAGCTCGGACCGCATTTTATCCCAAAATGTCAAACCTTGATAAAATTCATTTGCTTCGATTTGCCTACCCTCTCATCTTCACGAATTTAGTTTTCACTTGTTTGAAATAACATAATACTTATAACCTCAAAAAATCTCATTCCCGAGCGTATATCAATTTACTCATGGTATACTTTCATGTACGAAAATATGGGGTGTAACATGAACGGTCAGGTAACTCTTTGCCCGATAGCAAATTTTACTCCTCAGTAGGAACTTTCCTACCCAGCAAAAGATTATTTAAATGCTCTATAGTGATCCATTGTCCGCCTGCCTTGTCATTTGAAGGTCTTATTTCCACTGACGAAGCTTCCTTCGCAGTATGTTTTCCACTGCTGCCTCATAAGAAACCTTGCTAGAAAAACCCTATTGGGAAAAAAATGACGAAGGGAAAAAGAGTGCAGCACATACTTTTAGTATAGGTGATGCTCGTTAAGAATAATACCTTTTGAGGTGTTCCACATTCCAGTTGCTTGGCAAATTAACTCCTTATTAATCTTCCAATTCGTGTGACCATTTCCCGGTGACAGCTGAAAGCCGGTAGGGGCCTTCCCACTGTCATGCCTCGAACCTGGGGGTGAGAGACGGGCACTCGGTGCCTCACCTATCCTTGCGTACCAACTTGCGACTAAGGAGCTCTGAACATATAATGTCATACTTTGGCCATGGGCCACATTGCAAGACAATTTTCAAAGCAAAATATAAAACTGTATGGAAACTAATGCTGACTAAACATCAATATGAAGCTGGGCCGGCAAGGCCGTCCTAACTACTGCAGATGACAATAAAATATATATACAAGGCCTACAACCAACATACTGCACTAACTGACATGTTATGTCTACAAGCCTCTACTGCTGGATGTATTGTGATCAGAACATGGCCCCGACCTACCCATAACCTATATACATATATACACAAGATGTATACAAAAATCTAGACCCGGAAACTCCGAAGGATGTGGAGCTTACCAATAAAGCTGAACTCGGGCAACACCTACCGAGGAGGTCTACTCGTCTGTCTATCTGAACCTGCACGCATGAAATGCAGCATCCCTAGAAAAAGGGATGTCAGTACGAAATAATGTACCGAGTATGCAAGGCAATAAAATAACTGAAAGCTGAAACTGAACTGATAATATAATAACTGAAAGTAACTGGAAGTCAAAGATAATCTGAAGATATTCTTACTTGCTGATACTGACTCAACTCTCTCAATATAGTAAGTAAAATAGTTGTCCGGCCCTATAAGGCTCGATGTGTATGTATNAGCGCTCAGCCATACTACGCTCTGTATCTTGGCCAACTGGGCTTGCTCATAGGCGCTCGGCCACAGTAGGCTCGGTATATAACTATCATCTGATAAGAGGTTGCCCAATATGGGCAGCCGATTATAGCTCGATGGTGGTAAAAATACTATAATGTTGTATATCTAAATGAACAAGAAATGGGAAACCTATTTTAGGGTCAGAAGCGTGATAATACTTTTCCTTGAGATAATGAAATAGGATAACGTAACCAAGCAACACTTGTTTTATTTCAAACTGCATGTTGCTAGTTGAAAATAAAAGAAGCATATGATATTCTACATACCAAAGAACATTTGCATTTGCTACATAATAGAAGGACCTGCATTTCTTAAACACTGATTTTAATATCCATCTTCAACTAAGAGTAATGCAGACTCAGTCCCCACAAATAACCTCTTTACATGCAACTAGCTGTTGAATCTGCGAGCTAGGTAGATTGCATAAACAAGTATGTATAGAACCTCTTCTCTCTTGACTGGAAGAAGACAATACTCAATTGAATAAAAAGTCCCGATAAGGGAGAATGATGTAACTTATGAGAGTAGGATAATGTATATAAACTCGAAAGTATGAACTTCTCTTTATGCCTCATTATCAAGCTCATGTAATTACGAGATCATGCCAAAATGAAGGAAGGGCTTAGCCTTAACATACCTGGAGTAGGAAACAATCCGTATTATTTTCTTGAGAAGGATTGCACCGTACTCCCTTAGAATTTCAAAATCCTGTTGTTATTATGCAGTGCAATTTCGTATAAATTTCTTTACAAATCTAAGAACTATCGTTGCTATTGTAACATGAAGTCTCATATGAACTTCCAAAAATGAATTTTTGATATCAATTGAACATAATTGTAAAGATGACTAACATAGACATTCCTTCTAGGTGTTTGATGGCTAAGTGTATTGTCCATGTGTCTTTCTAATTTAGTAGTCTAAGTCAATAGTCATTAGAATTTTCTCCACTTGCTGCCACGTGGGGGGAAGGGGTGGGTTTGTCCCCACCTACAATTATCCAAAAATCCTTAATTACATGGTTAATCTCCAATTAAATCAATAATTAACCAATTACCCACATAATTAAGAATTATCTCAAATTACTTAAAATACTACTCATTTTTAATACACTTTATACACCATACTATCATGGTCATATGGTACCTTGTATGGCACTAGTCCATAAATACAGGGTATTATAGCTCGGATCGTATTTTATCCCAAATCGATAACCTTCAACGAAACTCATTTTCTTTGATTCGTTCACCCTTTATCTTTCACGACACTTACTTATCGCTTGTTATAAATAGCATAAATGCTCATAATCTCATCCCCGAGTCTACATCATATAACTGAAGACAAAACTTTAACGTGCGAAAACGCGAGATGTAACATCCTCCCCTCATTAGAAACATTCGTCCTCGAATGTTTACTCTTAGAGACTTTGGGAAATTTTTGCCAAAGTCTCCTTCGTGCACTATATTAAAACCAACATGTACGTAGCCAGAAAACATACTATACATGTCACACATGGCCAATGTCTATAAATAGCAACACTTGGCTTCACACAGATGTCCATTATAAATTCGAAAAGTCAAAAATAAGAGTTTACGTGATGACCTACTATCGAACAGAGTTGTGCTGAGGTATCCCATCTCGAGCCATATCTTCAATTTGAAATAGATGGGGATATTTAGACTTCATTTCTTGCTCCGTTTCCCACGTCATCTCTTCCACATTCTTTCTTCTCCATAGGAGGCTACCTCTTTATTCCGTAGCTTGCGGATTTGTCGGTCTAAGATGGCAATCGGAATTTCCTCATATGACAAGTCCTCTATAATATGTACATCATCCGTGGGCAACACTCGGGTAGGATCGCAATGCACTTCCATAGCATAGATACGTGAAAATCGGATAGACATACTCCAATTCTGAGGGCAATTGTAACTCATAAGCTACTTGGCCCACTCTCCGAATGATTCTATAAGGCCCAATATATTGTGGGCTAAGCTTTCCTTTCTTTCCAAACCTCATCACGCCCTTCATAGGTGACACCTTTAAGAACACCCAGTCATTAACCTCGAGTTCTAATTCTCGTTGCCGCATGTCAAAATATGACTTCTGACGACTCTGAGCTGTCAACACTCGCTCCCATATAAGCTTTACCTACTCTACGGCCTTCTGAACCAGGTCTGGCCCATATAACCCAGATTCTCCAACATCAAACCACCTTATAGGAGATATGCACTTACGCCCATACAAAGTCTCGTACGGATCCATCCTGATACTGGAGTGGTAATTGTTATTATTTGAAAACTCGATAAGAGGTAGATGTTCATCCCAACTTCTTTTTAAATCCAACACACATGCTCGTAACATATCCTCGAGCGTCTGAATTGTGCACTCGGCTTGTCCATCAATCTGTGGATGAAAAGATGTGCTAAGATTCACCTGAGTCCCTAGACATCTCTGAAATGACCTCCAAAAGTGTGATGTAAACTGGGCTCCACGGTCAGATATAATAGATATTTGTACTCCGTGTAGCCGTACTATATCCTTAATATATGGCTTTGCATAATCTTGTGACGTATATGTAGATCCGACCAGTAGGAAATAAGCTGATTTCGTGAGCCTATCAACTATCATCCATATGGAATCGAACTTACGCTGAGAACGAGGCAAACCCATGATAAAATCTATGTTTATCGCCTCCCATTTCCATGTCAGGATCTCTATAGTCTGCATTAGCCCTCCGGGCTTCTGGTGTTCTATCTTCACCTGCTGGCAACTAGAATTGAGCAACAAACTCAGCAATGTTCTTCTTCATATCATTCCACCAGTACACATCCTTAATACATGCTACATCTTTGTCGACCCAGGGTAAATGGAGTACCACGAATAATGTGCCTCTGACATAATCCTGTCTCGTATCCCTGCTACATCTGGAACACACAAATGACCCCTGTATCTAAGAACACCATCTCCCAGTAGCTCTAACAACGGCTTCTTCTACTGCGAAACTCGCTCTCTCAACTCGACCAACTCTGGGTCCTCGTACTGCCTCTTCTTTAATTCATCTATGAGAGATGATTTTGCAATATTTTGTAGTACAACCCCACCATTGCCAGAGTCTACTAACCGAACCCCCAAACAAGCCAATTGATGAATCTCTCTAGTTAATTGTCTATTTTCGGCCTCTACATGTGGTAATCTACCCATAGATCGGCGACTTAAGGCATCTTTTACCACATTAGCTTTTCCTGGATGGTAGAGAATGTTAATATCGTAATATTTCAATAATCTAAGCCATCGCCTCTGTCACAAATTCAATTCTTTCTGCTTGAAGATATATTACAGACTTTTATGATCTGTAATTACATCAACATGAACGCCATATAAATAATGCCGCCATATCTTAAGTGCATGGACAACTGCAACTAATTTGAGGTCGTGGGTCGGATAATTTCGCTCGTGCTTCTTTAAATGACCTGAAGCATATGCAATTAATTTCCCATGTTGCATCAGGACACATCCTAACCCAACACTTGAGGAATCACAATACATGGCAAACCATCTGGACCTTTTGGAAGTGCTAGAACTGGCGCTGAGGTCAACCTGTTCTTAAGCTCCTGGAAACTCTGCTCGCAAGCCTCTGTCCACTGAAACTTAGTTGCTTTCTGCGTCAACTTCGTTAATGGTGCCGAAAGGGAAAAAGAACCCTCTACGAACCTCCGGTAGTATCCTGCTAAGCCTAGAAAGTACGAACCTCTGTCGGAGTGGTAGGTCTAGGCCAGGATTTCACAACCTCAATCTTCTGATTGTCTACCATTATACCTCCATCGGTTACAATGTTCCCCAAGAATGATACAAACTTCAACCAGACTCACATTTAGAAAACTTAGCATATAATTTACTATCACGGAGGGTTTGGAGTACCACTCGCAGGTGGTCTGAATGCTCATCCTATGAATGTGAATAAACTAGAATATCATCAATAAATACTATCACGGACATATCTAAAAATGGTCGGAATAACCTATTCATCAAGTCCATGAACACGGCAGGTGCATTCATCAACCCGAAGGACATGACAAGGAACTCGAAGTGGCCATATCGGGTCCTGAAAGCTGTCTTGGGAATATCTTTTTCCCGAACTCTGACCTGGTCGTACCCCGACCTCAAATCTATCTTTGAAAAGCATCTAGCTCCCGACAACTGATCAAACAAGTCATTTATCCTTGTAAGTGGATACTTATTCTTAATAGTTACCTTTTTTAGTTGCCTATAATCGATACACATCCTCAACGAGCCGTCTTTCTTCCGTACAAACAGTACTGGTGCATCCCAAGGTGAGGTACTGGGCCTGATGAAACCTTTCTCCAGCAAATCTTTTAACTGCTCCTTCAACTCCTTCAATTCGGCAGGTGCCATTCTATATTGAGAGATGAATATTGGTTGAGTTCCCGGAAGCAAATCGATGCCAAAATCAATCTCTCTCTTTGGAGGAATACCTGGAAGTTCATCTTGGAATACATCTGCGTACTCTTTTACTATTGGAATAGAGTGAATTGTAGGTATCTAAGCATCTGCATCTCTAACTCGCACAATATGATAAATGCACCCTTTTGCGATCATTTTCCTCGCCTTCAGATAGGAAAAAAACCTACCTCTGGGTGTTGCTATATTACCTACCCATTCAAGGACTGGCTCACCCAAAAAATGAAATCTGGTTGTCTTTGCTCGACAATCAACTATGGCATAGCAAGCTGCCAACCAGTCCATGCCCATGATAGCATCAAAATCTAACATCTCTAGCTCAACGAGGTCGACTGAGGTATAACGACCACAAACTGTTACCGTACAACCTCGGTAAACCCGTCTAGCAATAATCGATTCTTTGACCGGTGTAGATATTTCAAAAGGATCACTTAGTATTTTAGGCACTACACAAAACTTCCTCGCGACAAATGGGGTAATACATGATAAAGTATATCCTAGGTATATCAAGGCATAAGGATCATAAGAGAAAATGGTCAACATACTTGTCACAACGTCTGGTGAAGATTCCTGGTCCTGTCGACCCGCTAGCGCATAGCTACGATTCTGATTACTACCTGAAATGCAACCTCTACCTCTGCCTTGACCTCTACCAGCCGAAGAGTGAGACTCGCACCCTGAAGGATGCACGGACATAGATGATCCTGTTGCTGAATTCACTTGTTGTGCCATACCCCAGAATCTATATGCCCCGTACGTCCACATGTATAACAAGCATTAGAATCGACTCGGTATTGGCCCAATTTTCCTCTGCCACAGATGACACACCACTGCGGAAATGACCATGTCTGCCCTGAACCTCGTTGTCGATGCAAACTCGATGCCTGAGAGCTTTTACCTGGTACTGACTGAGTATATCGATCATACCTATAACCCTATAGCTAAGGTAGCAGAGGCCTAGTTGACCGTCTAAAGTATTGGGGCCTATAACTACCCTGAGACTGCTCCTGAGACTTGGCAATTCTCTGAAATAGCTGGAGATGCATCACGTCCCCTGGAACTCTCCGATTCCTCGTACCAAAGGATGGTTATATCTAGGAGTCAAAGCTGCTAGCTCAACTACCTCTTTCTCCGTGGCATGCATAACCTGAATGATCCTGTGAAGCTGATCTATGAAATCTTGCGGGTCCTTCCTCTGATCTGTCTCCGTGAACTCTGGGGGACTCAAAGCAATAAACTCTCTAACCCTTGAACTCCTAGACCCTTCAGAAGATCCTGCACTAGCAGATGCCCTATTCTGTTGCTGGGTAGCTACCAACTGTCTCAACAAATGCATCGTACCCATCAAGTCCTGATTTGATGGAAGCGGAGAGGGAACTGGATGTGTGGTCTCCCTAGGAATCTTCTCAGGTGGTGGAGGAGCCGTTAATGGCTGAGTAGGGGTCTCTCCCTAGGCCTCAGATTGGGCCCCATCTACTGGGGGTACCCTGCTAGTCCCCTCACCTACTGTTGTATCACTCTTCTGGCTAGTCGTAGCCTTCCTAGTCATCGCATCTGTGTATGAAAATGCCAACACGTAAGTTTAACTCAAATTTCCTATAAGTCAGTTCTACAACACGATTTAGATTTGAAAGAAGGGTAACCAACTCCTAAATTCCATGTACTCCCCTGCTTATATAATGTGGTGCACCACACATCTATAAACAAGACCCAACTAGACACGACTTGTAGACTCCCTAAGATAGAACTGCTCCGATACCACTTTTGTCATGCCCCGAACCTGGGGGGCGAGACCGGCACCCAGTTCCTCACCTATCCTTGCATTCCAACTTGCGACGAAGGGACTCTGAACATATAATATCATACTTTGGCCATGGGCCACATTGAAAGAAAATTTGCCAAGCAAAATATAAAATTGAATGGAAACTAATGCTGACTGAACATCAATATGAAGTTGCTAACTACTACAATTGACAAACCAACAAAATATAACATACTGCACTAACTAACAGGCAATTTTTAGTGCGCAGTGCAGAGCGCCCGAGATGCCTTGGGATCTTCAGGCAATTTTTCGTGATCGAGATAGTCAATGATCGCATTTCTCCAGTCCCAAAACAAATTGGTCGTGTTTACCTCGTAATAGTTGTCTGCGTCCAACACCCAATGCATAAGATGCACGATCGTACCAGAGTCCTATCCCTTCTTTTCGTGGATGATCCCAGATTGGCTAGTGTGCCTGCCTCTGCATTTTCTTCTCTCATGATGTGGGTAATTGACAATTCCCTGAACCGTACGAGCATAGCCCGGACTTTCACTACACATTGTTGCATGCGTTCCTCTTTGGCTTCAAAAATCATGTATACCTTATTTAATACCAGTTGGGAGTCGCATTTGATTGCTATGACCTCATAGTCCAGTTCCCGGGCAAACTCGAGTCCTGCAATTAGAGCTTCATGCTCTGCTTCATTGTTAGTCAGAGAAACAGTTTTTCGCATGTCTTAGGGTTTCCCCCAAGGGAGTGATCAATACTACACCGAACATGGACCCTTTCACATTGGAATCTCTATCTGTGAATAAAGTCCAAACTACTGATGTCGACTCGGAGACCATCACTACATATTTGGTAGCCAAATGCAATAGTCCCGAACTGAAATCGGCCACAAAGTCGGCCAAAACCTGTGACTTAATCGTAGTCCTAGGTTTATATTCTATGTCAAATTCACTCATTTTGACTGCCCACTTGCTATCCTACTTGAAAGTTCAGGTTTATGAAGTACATTCAGAAGGGGAAAGGTGGTCACCGTAGCTATCAGATGACACTGGAAATAAGGCCTAAGTTTTCAAGCTGCGACTTTGAGAGCTAAGGCCAATTTTTCAAGATGTAGATAGCAAGTTTCTGCTCCTATTAAAATTTTACTAACATAATAGATAGGAGACTGCGTACATTCATCCTCGCGGACTAAAACAGCACTTACCGCTACCTCCGAGACCGTTAAGTAGATCAGCAGTTGTTTGCCTTCCTCCGGTTTTGACAATAATGGAGGACTCGAAAAATACCTTTTCAAACCCTTCAAAGCCTGCTGACATTCCGGAGTCCATTCGAAATTGTTCTTATTTTTAAGGAGTGAAAAGAAATTATGGCATTTTTTCGAAGACTGGGAAATGAATATGCTTAAAGCGGTCAGTCTTCCTATCAACCTTTGAACCTCTTTCACGCTTGATAGCTGGTCTGGGATGTCTTCAATAGCTTTAATTTTATCGGGATTGACCTCGATTCCCCTTTACGACACCAGGAGTTCCAAGAACTTATCAGAGCTGATTCCGAATGCACACTTCTCGGGGTTAAGCTTCATGATGTGCTTTCTTAGGATGTCAAAGGTTTCTTGCAAGTGTTTAAGATGATCACCTGCGTTCAAAGACTTAACCAGCATATCATCTAAGTAAACTTACATGGTTTTCCCTATTTGTTTCTCGAACATTTTTTTTACGAGCTGTTGATAAGTGGCTTCGGCGTTCTTTAGCCTGAAATGAATCAAATTATAGCAATATGTGCCGAAATTCATTATGAACGAAGTTTTTTCCTGATCGCCCGAGTTCATCTTGATTTGGTCGTACCCATAGTAAGCATCAAGGAAACTCATTAACTCGTGCCCGGCCATTGCATCACTCATTTGATCAATTTTTGGAAATGGGAATGAGTCTTTGGGGCACGCTATATTTACATCCTAATAATCTACGCACATGTAAAATTTATTATTTTTCTTTGGAACTACTACTATGTTAGCTAGCCAATAAGGATACTTTACATCACAGATTGAACCGATATCAAGTAAACGAGTTACCTCTTCTTTTGACAAATTTTTTTCTTACCTCGGCAATAGGACATTTTTTTTGGTCTTACCGGAGGGATGTTGGGATCTAGGCTTAGTTTGTGCACGACCACTTCTGACGGGATACCTGTCATATCCGCATGAGACCATGTAAAACAGTCAACATTAAATTTAAAATATTTTATAAATCCATACCTGAGCTCGGGGTTTAGCCCTGTCCCCAAGTAGAAATTTCTCTCCAAGAACTTTTCGAACAACGCAACTTGTTTAAGTTCTTCCGTTGTGGATTTTTTTGCGTCTGTTTCTTCTGGTACCGAGAAATATCTTGGTACCTGATAGGATTCTGACCGCTCCTCCCTGTTTAACTTTTTTTGGCTCGGGAGCAAGCGCTGGTTCCTGTAATTGCTATGATGCATGTTCCACCCCTTCGCTACTGGAACCTGACATTGCATTCATCTCCGTTTCCGCTGTTTGTCTACTCTTTGTTTAATTCCCTTGGAAGTTTGGAACTTCAGTAATTGATGATACTTTGATGGCTCAGCCTTCATCTCGTGAAAATCGTGGCTCCCCAAGATAATATTGCAGCCCATATCACCGTCTACTACCTCGAAAAGGGTCGTATTCATCACCCCCCTCGGCATTCGTGGGTAGTAGGATCTCCTCTTGGGTTGCCACGTTTGCCAGATTGAACCCGGCGAGGAGTTTTATGGCCGGAGTAATACTTCTGGTCATCTTGGCTTTCTCCAACACTCTCCACTAGATAATATTGGCCGAACATTCAGGTTCCACCAAAACACGTTTAACTTTAAATCTAAGACATTTAAAGATATTACATCATTGTGCAGAAGCAGTAGTCCATCCGCGTCTTCCTCCATGAAAGTAATGTCATCCTCACCGACTTCCCGGAGTCTCTTATAGTGGGTTATTGATACCTTCATTTTCTTTTCTACCGAAAAAGTCACACTATTAATCTCATTTCCCACGAAAATCATGTTGATCATCAAACATGGAGGATCTTCTCTTGATTTTGAAAGTTTCGCATTATCACGATTGCGTCCGTAGTTGTTTTTAGCCCGATCACTTAATAATTCTCTGAGATGGCTATTTTTCAGCAATGTCGCCACCTCCTCAAACAAATGCCGACAGTCCCATGTCCAGTGGCCATTGGTCCCATGGTATTCGCACCATAAATTAGTATCTCTTTGAATGGGATCAGATCTCATTGGCTTCGGGAACCGTGTTTCCCTACTTTTCCTCATAGCCGATACCAGCGCCACTACGTTGACGTTGAAGTTGTATTTATATATCCTAGGGTAGGAGGAATCTCGGGAACCCGGTATCTCCTTGTCATACAATGATATGTTATTTTGGCCGCGATTAGCCCTACTATCGGTAGCTAATCTATCCGCGGTACAGAAACTCTGTCATGTCCTTCGGCCCTTTCATAGGACTAAAACCGGCCCCTTGGAGACCGTCGATCTGTGTCGAAGTCCTCCTTTAATTTCTTATTATTTTTCTCCCAGTCCTGACCCTTGGTTAATGCCGGGAAACCGAGATGATTATCCTCAATTCTTATCTTTGACTCGTACTAGCTGTGAACATCCGCCCATGACATTTCCTGGAACTCGAGCAGACTTTCTTTCAATTTCCAGGAAGCATCGGAACTTCTTAGGTTTTGTCCTTTAGTAAATGCTTCAGTTGTCCATTCATCTGGTACGGCCGTGAGCATAATTCAAACTCTCCTTGTGCAATCCTGAATATGTCGGACTTTGGGGTCTGTACCTTTCTGGCTCCGGCATGGGCCTTGATGAAAGAATCTTTGAGTATCTTGAAGGAATCTATTGAGTGCTCGGGAAAGAGTGAATACCATGCCAGGGCCCTCTTCATGAGGGTCTCCCCGAATTTCTTCAATAAAACTAACTCAATCTCATGCGGAGCTGAATCCTTTCTCTTCACCACTGTTGTATAGGTGGTGATGTGCTACTGCGGATCCAAAGTCCCATCATACTTCGGCACGTCTGGAATTTAAACAACTTTGGGATTAATTCTGGTGCCGCGCTTGGTTTGAACGACAATGGGGTGTACTTCTTTGAGTCCAGTCCTTTCAACATTGTTGGTGCGTACGGAATCTGATCCATTCGGGCATTTATTTCCGTCATAAACCGCATGAGTTCGGCTTTAAAAGGATCATTCACATTGTTGTTACCGGATCCGCTACGGTTCCCCAGGCCCCGTCAAAGCTGACTTCACCCCTCGGGATGTTGTTGTCAACCCTCTGTGTTGATTGATTTGCAGGAGCACTGGGAGGAACTGGACCCCGTCCATTCGCGTTGTTGGAAACACCCGACAACGCTTGCCTCAATTACTTCATGGCATGATTCTATCGTGAGAGGTGTCCCATAATGGCCTTTTGTTTCTCCCTCAAGATCCTTACTATTTCAATGACGTGCTCGTCTTCAGCATCATTGTGAGTTACCTCTCGAACATATCGTGGATATTCCCCGCCATGAACCGGCTTGGCCTCATCCCCTCGTGGGGGGTATCACTGATTGAATCTTCGTGATAAAGCTGGTTTCCATGGGCCTCAATGTTGTGTGCGATGTTAACATCGTTATCTGCCATTTTATATGATTTTTTCTATGAACAAAGAATCAAACGTGTTAGTAATAGATGCAAGGATCAACTCAATTACACAACTATCTAAGTTCCACGGTGTGGGCCAAACTGTTTACCCGTAAAATAGTACTGTTGAATTTATACGTGGTTTATAGACAAGAGAATCGATTTAAGCCCAAAATGATAAATAAATTAAACAAGAATGTAAGACTTAGCGTTGAAATTGAGATAAGACAGCAGAAATCTTGGTTCCGGAAGCATAGCTTCTGGAGGCAGTAGTAACAATATTAATAAGCAAGAAGATAAAAGATTATTGAGTTTTGAACAAAGTTAGTATCAGCTTGTTAGAAAATTCGTCTTCTTACCATGTTGTTGAGATCTCTATTTATAATTGCACCTAAGGAACAAGGTCCTAAGATCAAGCCTTTCTTAAATGACAATTATGAGGGTCATTTAAGAATGTGTAACGGTAGGGAGTAAATGTCATATTTTATGTAACGAACTATGTACTTAATGTTATAGAATATTCTCCATTAGATGCTATCGGGTGGCAGACATTTATTCCGCCTTCATGAACACCATTCCCTCTGGGGACAAACGAGATTATTGTCTTGGGACCTGGTCGCCTTCTTTCTTCGGCTCCATGTATCGCTTTGTCATGCGAGCATTTAATATGAACATATTTTACCCTATATACTCTCTCAATCCATCTTACCGGCCTCCCCCCAATTGCAGCTTCCTCTCTCTGTCCTTTTATTCAAACTTAATCGTTCAAAAAAAATTGCGAGTATGTAACGTTTTACTTAAAATTCGCTCCTAAAATGTTCAATTTAGTAATTTAGTTGTCTTAATTTTAGCAGGTTTTATAGGGATTTTTATTTATTTGTTTTTTTATATTTTAGTTTTATTTTAAATCACATAAAATATAATAATATTTTTTGTTTTTCATTAAGTAATTTAAGATAATTTATTGCGTACATAGAAGTGAATCTCTATGGGTGGTGTTGTGGTCACCGGAGTACACAATTTACATTGATAATGATCCGTTTTATATTGATTTCCTCCAAAGCAGGAATATTTTTGTCAATTAAATTAAGAGATCTTTGAATAATATTATTTCTAGATATCAAGCCGTTCCAAAGTGGAATAATTAAAATGTTATATTTGCGATTTTGAAGTACTTATAGTAGTTTAAAACAAGATTTGCCCTGCAATTGGCTAAATGTCATTCATTATCTTCTTCAGTATTTTCATTATTTTGTTTGTACATCTTACCATGGTAAGAGGTATTTATCACAAAAAGGAAGAAAAAGAATTTTATTTTTATACGCTAACACTATGAGAATTTTTTATTCCACTTAAAAACTAATTATATGTAACCATCTGTTACTATCATGCGATGTCAATATCCTTTAATTTAGGATCCTGTAAGGCCCCGGAATATTTTGCCTAAGTAATATAAGATTTTGTGGTTCCAGATAGGCTAATTATAATATTTTATGTGCTAATTAATATGATGGATATCAACTGGATATGGTAATAAGTGTGCGAGGCATTTAATAAGTCATGTGGAGCCTAAGGAGAGGCCTAAGTCTAAGTCAAGTTGGAAAATTACATAATCGGCAAAAAATTCCAAATGAGTTTGCAAAAGTCCAAATTTTGGACGATCATATATACATATATAAAAGGTGTTATGTGATGAACAACCTATCAAATGAAACATCTGAGTCTAGTTTCTAACGCTTCAAACCGTTCGTCATTTGGACACTAATACAAAGAGTTATGACCAAATTGCCAAAGGCTGGCATAATGCAATTCTGCGGCCATTCTGCGACCGCAGAAGTGGTTATGCGGCCGTAAAATGGTCACAGAACTGTTCAGTGAAGCCTAGTTCTGGGCACCAATTTTGCGATCCATTATGCGACCCACATACCCATTCTGCGGTCCATTCTGCGACTGCAGACCCGATTTCGGAGGCTTCTTTTTCCTATTTCCATAACCCGATCTCATTTTGATAAATAGGCCTTGGGGCTATTTTCTAGTGAATCTAGAGAGAGGTGAGAGAATTTTAGAGAGGGAATGAGGAACCTAACATCCTAATCATCCAATCTTGCACAAATTTTCAAGAATCAAGGAAGCTAATCTCTAGCTCATAATCTTTCCGGGTAAATCCTACTTCTAAGATTTCATATAAGAGGTTATGAGTTCAAATACATATTGTGGGGTTGGAAATAGGCCATGCATGTGACACTAAGTTGCTGTATGAAGGGATTAATGAACCATTATGGTAGTTTCTTGTTGAAATTTGTTGAAGGAGGAAGGGATTACAATTTTAGATCCTTGTACTCTATGTTTCATGATAGGTGTTTGACAAAATTCCTAGGAGAGTTACACAATGGAAATCCTTCTAATTATTAACCGATTTTCGCTATCTTCCTATAGATTGTTATTGCTAGAAGTGTTGGTGCGTTGTAGTAACTTAAGAAAAGCTCAAATAAGGTATGTTAGCTAAACTTTCTCTCTCGGAATGGAATTTCATTATGTTTCCGTAAGTTTAAGTATGATCGGTCCGAAATTCCTAATTTCTACATTCCAAGTTATCCCCTATAAACGTATAAACTTGATTATTTCGAATGAGCCTTATATTGAAAGCTATATGTTCAAAGTATGGTATGCTTATTAAAATGGTATTGCTTTGAGTCGCTTTTTAAACTAAAAATTAGTATACCAATTGGGTGAGGAAAACTCAATGTGCTTAATGTTCCTAATTTCTCCTATGTGTACTATATGTCTTGATTAAGTGCGTCTTGTTTTTTTATAATCTATAAGGATGTTTGAAGATGAAATAAGTGGATTAGGGAAATAGAGAGTGACCAACGTGCCGAGAACTTAAGCATATGATTATGATTAGTGATGCCAATGAAATAAGAAAATGTGAAACAGATTATGCAATGAGCCTCGACACAACTGTTTTAAAATGACTTCTAAAATTAGAATTTGCCTAAAAGCTCTTACACTCAATTTATGCCCATAAATGGCCGTTTTAGATAATGCTTTACCTTATAAATATATCCAATGTGATCCGAGTTCTTACATACTCCGGT